>UPTC01001048.1:0-21096 GCA_900537255.1 Acanthocheilonema viteae
GCGTTCATAACACTCTACTTACTTTTCACTGGTATATTCAGCTTTCAAATCTTATAATAGAGCTTACAACTTTTCGAAATTTTTTTGCTTTAAATTTGTAATTAGGAGCTGAAAAAAATTAACATGAAAAGGGAAATTTTGAGACGAAAATCATTTGATGCCATGAAAATGTTTAAGTATGTTTAAATGCTGAAGAAACCTTAAATTTTTGAAAGTTGAAGAAGACCTCAATGCCTGAAACTGCAAAAAAAAAGGAAACTTTACTGAGTGAAAGTAAAAGAATGGTTGCATTTGTAAAAAATGAAGAGAAAAGAACTTTAGTGTGCGGAAATTGAAAAAGAGCTCAGGAGATATATGATAGCTTGTAAATACGTCAGCTGTAAATATGATGAAAAATTAAAAAAATAAACATATTTATTATCGAATTTGTACTCATTTTTTTAATCCATGAAATAAAATTTAATGAGTTAAAAAATTGGTTACTTTGAAAAAATGAATGAAAAAAGTTTGCTTCATTTTTCGCTAGCAAAAAAAAATGTGATAAATTTAATGTTTTGCCTTAATTTCATTAAACAACTACCTTTGTCCCCAATAATAAAGTAATAGTATCAGTAAAAATGGTAAATAATCAATGCTACTGCAAATATTATGTATTGATATTATCATTTAATTCATTTTCTTAACACGCACAAATTCAATCAATGAGCTGATTCGCTAACTGACGCATTAAAATAGGAATACCAACAATTCAGTTATTGAATAAATTGTGAATTTTATCTGGAATTTAAATTGGAATCATCCCTATCACTTAAATTAAAATTTGACAATATTTCATGTATTTTAATTATATCACGTAAAGCAATAGCTTACAGTGTAAACTTGACTATTACAATAATTAATTTTAAATGGAAGGAAAAGCTGGATGTAAATATTTGAAGAGAAATTCGAGAAAAGAAAATTAAATGTTTCATGAAAGCAAGAAATAGCAACGAACCGCATCGGAGTGTCGATAAACGTTCCTGACCGGCATAGGGTCACGGGTACCATTGGGCGAAGCATGAAACTAAAAATGAGAAAGTAAAATTTTTGTTAATTGAAAAATGATCTGCCATAAAATTTTATACATCAATTTGCTCGTTTTTATTTTATATTATATAAAAAGTTACAATCTATCAATAATATGCATTAAATTTTTTTTCAATCATCGATCAATATTTGTATAGTAAACATAGATTTGAGTTTCAACATCAAATAACGAAATAGTCTCACCGTTGCTCCGGTTTGATTTCTTTCCATCGGGACATCGAACGAGTTGTTCGACCGATTTCGTCGATACAATTGTTGATCCGTTCCGTCCAATCGTCCATTGGATAAATTCTCGATGTCACCTTGTAACGATCGACCGTACTCGGTCTTGCGTAAGCCAGCGACTGCGTGCTATAAATTTATACAGCTAATTTTAAGAATTAATAAATGAAGAAGGCTGATACTTCGGCATTATTTTTTTGCATCTTTGTTAAGCAAATTTATAAAATATTTTACGATTTATGAATATAATTAAAATTAAATAATAATGCAAAAAAAAATGTTTTTCTTTGGATAAAAATTTTTTTTCCTAAGACTGTATTAGAATAAATCATTTAAAACCAAAAAAATTTGTTAAATAAGTTTTGCATTCGGCAACTTTCGAGAAAAATTTGAAGTGAATAACGTAAAACAGTAACTACATGATATTATTATCAAAGTTAAAATTAAAGAATTTAATTTAAAAAATATGGATGAATTAATGTTTGCAAAATTCAATTGCTAAAAGATAGAAGTGAACAATTTAACCAAATATTTTTAAAAATTATGGACATTGAAAAAAAATGAAATAAAATAAATTACCTGTAATGTCTCAGCGTCCAACCGGGGAGTGGTGGGCTTAGGCGACGCTAAAATTAATAAAATATTCAATAATAAAGAATTAAATAATATGAAATGGTATGCAAATATTTAAAAGAAGAGCGATAATTTTCTTTTACACCTGTTATTTCAACAATTATAACTTGATAAATGAATAATTTTGCAATAATAACTGGAAATAATTTCTTACAACAATAATTGTATCAGAATTACATTTTCATAATAATTGCACCTTTGTAATATTAACTATATTCTAATGAAATGAAAAAAAAAAAATCATTTGTGAACTCACCAGATATGGTAGAACGTGCTTGTCGGTTACTATCGGTTGATGACCTCCAGCCAGATGATAAAAGCGACGACTTAAAAAAAAAAACCTAAGAATTTTAAACATTTTTCATGTATTCACCTAAATTTTTAGTATCAAAAATTGTGATAATCATTGTGTTAAGTTTTTATTTATTCGAAAATTCATTTTCTCTTTCAAATTTTTGAATTGGAAACATTTGTTGTATATTTTAATAAACTAATAAATTTCAATTTACAAACAATCATATTTTCAAAAAAAAAAAAGATCAAGTCATACGGTAGACTGTAAAGGGGGTGCAGGAGGAGGGGCTGGGGGCGTATCCATTCTTCAGCGTACGTGTCGTGAATATTAGCGTACGAGCGACTTCTTCGTCTGCTAATCAGTCTAAAATTAGACGTTCAAAGAATGACGTTTTTTTTGGAAATTTATCGCATTGAAATTGTAAATTTTTGAGTTGCAATTTGTATAAATGAAAAAAAAAAAAAAACAAAAATATGCAATTGCTGCACATTTTTATTAGTTAAGAATGTCTGATGACGCAGTTATTATCATAGCAGATTATGACGCACAAATTATTAGTAATAATGACAATATCTATTAATGATGATAGCAAAGGTGACAATGAATTGAATAAACCGATATGTCAGTTCATATGACAATAATTGATTTTAAAAAAATATTTACAGGATTTGTTATTAAGCAATACTCAAACGTTTGAATTGTTTAAAAACTTTTGAGTCTGCTTAAATTAAAAAGTTAAATTTTAGGAGGTAAAAATTTTAATTTAAATCAAATGATAGAATTTTTTAGAAACTAAAGTGATTAGCAGAAGAAGAGACGAATGGATTATTGCACAATGACTGAACGGAAACGAGCCGATTGGGTGTTTCACTAAAATAAGTGAAGCATTGCTTTCAAACCGGTTTTGATAGATCATACCTTTCAAATTGAAATTTTAGCAGCATTCTTTTGCCGTATTACGCACCGAAATGAATCACGTATGATTAAAATGGAATGTTCAAAAAAAAAGAAATTAAAAATTGAAAGAATGAAGCGTGGTAAGCATTTATAAAAAGACAAATTTTGCTTGAAGGAAAAATAAAAAAAAATTTTGAAGAAGGAAACTTTTGCAAGCTAACAATGAATAACATTAATTACTTGAAGAGTTCAGGTAATAATTAAGTATAATGATTGATTGTAGCTGCAAAAGCTTCGAAATGTGATTTACGTCTGTATAATATTTAAATGATATTATTAAAATTGCAAATAAATTGTTCAAATTTTCATGAACTATTAGCTGAGAAAGCTATCCATCTTTTGGTTAGCTCCCGAATTTATCAATATTTTCAATTCAATTGCTTAAATTTTGAACATTTTTCACTCCGTTCAATTAAAGCTATAAACGGTGTCAAAAATTGAATGGAATTGTAAAATGCATGCAACTTTAAATTGACTAGAAATATCCTTTAAAATTTACTTAATATTGATGAAATAGTACTTATCAATACATTACACAGAAGAAAAGCCTATTTTGAAGTTGGCATATAATTATTATATTAATTATTATTATTTTTCCTAAAATTTTTAGATTTATTTCTTTTCGAATTTAAAAACAAATTTATTTGTGAATGCATTATACATATCTATATATTTTTGTAATGAAATTTAGTCAAATTTGAACTTTTTTTAATGGTTTTTCATAGAGCATTGAAGTGTAGAAGATCGAAAATAAGTGTAATCGAAATGATGAGTAAATATTTAACAAATGCAATATGATAAACATTTAAATGTGATTGAGCAAATAATAAAAAAGCAAAGTTGATGAGGAAAAAAAAAGGCAAACAGATAATTATTACTTTATTTATCAATACAAATTGATGCCAATTCAAGATATTCTTTTTTTTTGTGAACTTGAAATTTATAATTATATTACAAATTCAAAATTACAAAAAAAAAATTTAAATCAAGCAAATTTTTTCATAAATTTGTATACATTTTAGCTTTGAAAAAAAAAAAGGAAATTAGAAGAGAATAAAAATTTGCTGATTTATAATTCAATTATAAATTAGTAGTAAGTTTTAAAAAAATGAAAAAAGTTTAAAAAAATAAAATGAACTTATGAACTTACCCTGGAAAAGGATGTGACGGTAGTGGTGACAAATAACTACTCATTATTGTTACTTGAATATTAACAAATTACGCACATCACACGAACACACGGCTGATAATAACTATTTTGTTTTATGTACAACAAAATTTCACTAACAAACTTTACATTTCGTATTTTCGTAATGGAAAAGAGAAGCAGAAAAGTGTAACAAAATTTTTATGTATTTTAGCTTTAATCTTTTCTTCTATCACTAACTAATGCGCTCTAACATTTTCAATTTTTATTTCAAATTTATTTTTATTTCTATTAGTGAAACTTTTTGCAATTTCTGCTTCTATCATTTCCGTTTTCTTAAATTGTAAAAACCTATTGCACTATCAGCAGAATTAGTTTAACAGAATGATAATGAAAATTTGCTTTAAATGATAACGGAGATGCTATTTGTTACTACGAAATGAACATTTGACGATATGAAGATCAATAGCTGGTGGTAATTAACTTTATAAGAAGTAATGAAATCGGCTATCTGTGTCTGTCTGTGTATATATGTGTGTGTGTGTGTGTACTATAATTGCTATCCTTTTATTATTGAGCAAGTCTTTCACAGTTAATAATTAATAATTGAAATAATGGAAAAGAAAAAGAACAATGGTATTTATATGAAAAATAGAATAATTAAAATTGCTAATTTAATGATTATGTTTTTGGGAATGCATACAGTAAACGATATTATTGTCTACAAATAATTAATGGATGATGATTGTTACTAAACAGTTAAATAGTTCGAAAGGGAATTTAATTTAACATAGTTTAATTTTTCCATTTAATTTAATAATGAAAATTTATTCAGTGATTTTTTTAATATGCATTCGATAAAACAAATTATTTATTATTTAATGTACCAATGTGATACGATATATATTCCAAAGTCTAAAAAGTACAGTTTTTACTTTTCTTATTTTTGATAAAAAAGTATGAGATAAATATTTTTTCTTTCAGGTTTAAAAAGGAGAAAGTTGATGGAAGTTAAGAATTTACTAAATAATAAAATATTAATTTTCCACAGTAATTTTTGAATGTTGCAGGAAAAAGAAATTTTTTTTGCTAAACACTAAAACAGATGTTAAGAAAATTTGTGAATTTAGGAAAAGCTGATAAAAATTATTGAATATTTGTGGTTAAAATAATTAGATAATTGTTTGAGCGACGTAAAGAAACTTGATTAATTATTCAAATGTCTAGTTTTTTAAAAAAAATTTATTTTTTGGAATTATGATTAAGAATCTCGGAACTTCTTATATTTTAAGATTAAATGAATGAGAGTAGCGTATAAATTAGCGTAATATACTTACGTGGAAGCTTGCAGCTAGTATTAAACATCACTTACTTAAGCGCTAATTTGTTATCAAAATTTCGGCTGACGTTTATTTCTTGTTAGTTTGTTCATTTGGATGTGTCTTATTTGTTCTGCATGTTTAGCTAATCGTTTATAAAAAATTAGTGCAAATTAAAATTGACATAATACTGATTTATTAATAAATCAAGGTGATTTCATGTTACAAATGAAAAAATAGAAAATTTTATATATTTTTTTCAAAAATTCTAGCCATTTAAAAAAAAAGTTCAGGAAAATATGACAATTTTAAACATACTTGATTAAAAATATATATCTTTGAGAACGTTCACTTATATGATATACAAGGTCAAACAAACAGTATTTTGAATAAGGTAAGATCAATTCTTACAATGAATGATTGGAAATGGCATAAATAACAATAAATATTTCAATTCCAATTCCAACGATTCATTCCTGCTTTAATTTCATTTCGTACCGTTAATTGTAAGTAAAATTTTACACCATAAATGGATTTCAAACTTCATTTTAAATTTGTTAATTGCAAGGTTGCATATCAAACTTATTTTACTTTTGGAAAAAAAATTGCAGTCAGAAAAAGCAATTGAATTCTAATATCGATGGGACGGAAAAACTTTGGACAGTACAGATGTAAGATGGCAAATGAGCTCGAAACTCAATATTTTCTATAACGTTTTGAATTTTTATCAAAAAATTGAGCCTGAAAATTTTTGGAATTTAAAACCATAACTTTAGTTTGTGACTGTTTGAAAAATACAGCCACTGAAGTCGTCCATATGTTCAAATATTTATATGAATGAAATTTAAAAATATCATAAAATTAAAATGATGTTTTTATTATTTATGCCATCAATGAAATGATTTGTCTTTCAGTATTTTCTATTTTTCAATTTTCAGAGAATAAATGACAGTCGTTTTTACTATTCCCGTCTGAAATTCATTTCATAATATTTTTTGATTGCAAAGTACAAAATAAAAAAAGACAGAAAGAAAAAAGATTAAAAGAAAATGAAGAGATATTTCATCGGAAAATGAAATTAAATTCATTTTTGAAGAGTAAAAGTGAATTTATTGCACGAATGAATGAACAAAATGTTTTTCTTTTTAAAATGTGAAGGCAAGTAAGGTGAATAAACTTAAAAATGAACAGAAACGCTAATGAAGTAAAGGAACGCAAGTTAACAAATGATAGGAAATAAATGATAGAAGAAAAAATCCCCAAATTTTAATCAACAAATTAAATAGAATTTTTAAAACAATCAAAATTTTATAACTACATAATATGGTTTGAATAAACCAAGAAATATATTCTTCATAATTTCACTTCAAATTAGTTTCAATAAAGTTTAATTTTGTCAAAAAAATTTTATAGTTTCAAAATTATTGAAAAATATATTGTCCGATAATTTTTTTTTTTTTTAATTCAAAAAGTTATCAGGAAGATCTGATATTTTTTTTAATAAAAGTTAAGCATATTTTGTATCAAAAACTAAATGATTTTGTCTGCCGTCTGTAGAAAAAGCAAAGAATTTTATAAGCAGAAAAGACGTATAAGAAATATTTCAAAATTTTTGATAAAATTATGAGCTGTTAGTAAAAGTATGTATTAGAATATAGCTTTTATTTGAATCATAAATTACTGAAAAGAAGAAAAAAAATAAGTATTGTTATACTATTGTTATCATTATTATTTTTTTATTGTTAGTACAAAGTATCATTCTAATTATCAATGTTATCAGTGTAAAATGTTAAAAGCTAAAAAGCCTATAGCCAACATAAAATCCCGCCCAATAATTTGAATGGAGTAAAATGATTCACCGATGCGTAATAATAATAATTAATAGGAAAATGACAATTAATTCAAAATTATAATTATGATAGTTAACAAAATTAAGAGAAAAATTAAAAAGTGTATATAAAATATTTCCACGTGCAATACTTTATAAAATTAATAATTTTTTAAATTCTTAAAAGATTGCAGGAAAATTCTCAACCAAAGTTTTAATTACAGTTGTTGCAATTCACGTTGCTAACCAATGTGCTAATTAAAAATAGTTTCATCTCAAATTGTGCATTTCTTCATTCACTATCACGGAGCCATTCGACTTCATTGATTAAATGCACGGGCAGCTGTCACTTATCATTGATCACCGTATTATATTATTTCTGTTTAAAAAGAAAACAAATCAAATATCATATTCAATCTTCTTTCTACTCATATCTTTTCTATTTAATCAACATTATTTTAAAACATTTTTCCTAATTATCACAAAAAATTGTGAGGCGAAAAATGAAAAGCGACAATACCTGTAGTTAATCCTTTCATAAAATGATAACTACAGTTTAATAATCTCCAAGAAAGTCAATTTGAGTAAGAGCAACATTTTAATTTAGTAATCTTTTGAATGATTTTTTTACAAAGAATACCATTTATATATGTCGTAATGTTTTTCCTTTAATTAATCAAGTTTTTATGAGAATAAAATTTTGAATAGAAATAAGCAAATATTTAAAAGAAATATATTTAATTGTTTTGTCAATATTTCATGCGAAAATAGAATTATTTAGCTTCGTTTACACTTGCTCATTGCAAAAATTATCAAATGGGTAGCACTAATTTCAGATGTACTTTAATCAGAAATGGAAAGATTGTAAGCAACGAGAAAAAAGTAGACAAAAAAATAAGAAAAGTAAATAAAGTGGAGCGCTTAACTTATCATGATTTTCAATCATAATAGAAAAGAAAAAGTAATAGGAAAGATAATGAAATACTTGTTTAATCAATAATGTCTACTTAAATTTTTCATATATTATGCTAAAAAAATATCGAAATTTTAAATTATGAAGAAATTTCTCGTCAAATTATTGGTTGCTCTTTGGTTATAACTTAAACGCCATATGTTCTATTACACAATGAAATGCAAGATCAGATTTTAACTTTAAAAAAATAACAAAAAAAAAAAAGATCTGGAAAACATCTGCTTTGTTAATTTTAAAAATATTTAGTCTTTATATTTTTCTTTTTTCACTTAGAAAAGTACGAACATTTGATAAATATTTAGAAAGAGAAGCAAAATTTTGAGCTAACTTTAAATTAGTGCTTGGTAAGATTTTAAAAATAGAAGCAAATATTTCAGCCAGTTTGATGTTATTTGATATAAAGGTGAAAAAGTTTGTTGTACAGTGTAAAAATGAGAGGAAGAAGAAAAAGATAAGAGAAGGATGGGATAATGTATATTTGATATGATAATTTGAATAATATCGCGAATAATTTAATCAATTTTTCTTTTACTAAAATTCGCTTTACATTTGCATTATTAAAATATAGTTTGATAAGCTGTTTGAAATGAATTTAATGCTTACGATTAATTTAATCAATTTTTTTTTAATGTCAAATTTATTTTGCATATATATTATTATAATACACATTGTTACAGTAATTTGGATGATATCCAAGATCAACTAAATTAATTTTCCTTTCAATTGACTGATATGACAACCTCGCTAAGTTTTCATATTAAGAATAATCTAATTTAATGTTTTACTGAAATTGCTTCACATTTATATCATTAAAATATTTTTTAATATGATAGCTTTGATATTGTCTAAAATTAATTTAACTGATTTACACTGATCGAGTTGTTTTTTTTTTTTGATTGATTTAGCGATGTCTAAAATTAACTTAGCCAAAATTTTTTTCAGATTGAAATTTTTTCACATTCAAATCATCGATATACCCGTGCAAAAATAAAAGATAGTTGAAAAGTTCACAATTAATAAAACATTTTTTTATTTTCAAAGAAAATGGTATGAAAAATAATTTGAAATATGAGATATTTGCAAATAATGAAAATGCATGAATGAGACAAATAGTATTGTAATCATGATGTGATTAAGGTCATAGATTAGACGAAAAAATAATTTTTGAAAAAATTGCAAAATGTTAAATACTGATTCAATTTTTTTTATACGTTCTAATGTAAGCAAAAAAAAAAGACAAACAAGCTAGAAATTTATTGAAGGATAATTGAAATATTAACAACTTTAATAGTGAAAAATCGATAAAAATCGTGTTTTTTTTTTTCAGTTATGTAAGCATGTAAAAATTACAAAAGTAAATTTAACAGGAAAATTGAATAATTTTGATTGAAGAGCTCTCTCTTTCGAGGTAGGAAGAAATAATTGCATTGAAATGAATGTCAAATTTTATCAGAGAATTTATAATAATGACACGGATTACTATTCGGTAATTCGCCATTTATGAAACGATCAGTCATATTTTGATTTTGTTGAAAATTGGGGTCATTTCATTTCAATCGTATCTTTATGATCTTTGTTCATCTTATTAAATTCAATATATCCCATAATATCATCTCTTTTTTTTCCAATAATATTGAAAGTAGCTGAAAATGATTGCAAACAGTGAGAAAAAAAAATGATAGATGAATGAGATAATATAAAGATAAATATAATTAAGTCATAAGAAATTAAAAAATTGATCATAAATAAAGAATCAATGTAATTAATTCATAGAAATTTATAAAAAAAAAAACATCAATAAGCTTTTTTTTTTTTGATGAGTTTCAATTTCATTGAAATGAAAATTTCAGCATCACTTAATTTTTTAGAAATGACCCTATTTTTATTGGTTCCTCATTAGAAATACAATTATCGATATATTTCCATGCTCTTATCATGAAGATATTATCAGTTGAAATGAAAATAAAACAACGACTGTATCCATGAAAAAAATTTCCTTTTCTCACAAATTTATATAAAATTAAAACTATTATTTCATCAATGTTAAGCAAATAAAATAATATAGCCTATCATTATCGTTTTATTGGAATGCAATTGTTTTATTCCGATTTAAAGATATTTCAATTTGAATGTAAAATTCTACAGGTAAACATCATTTATTGTATGCAGTCCAACTTTTTGGAAAAAAAAAGCAAAATAAAACTAAAAGATGAAATGAACCGATCATGGTGAAACATACAAAATGCAGCAGTGAAAATATCATTTATTATCATTCGTTTAATTTAATCATTTTCGAGCAAATTTCTAATATCTAATTTTTCTATAACATATTGTCGCATTTATTTGGTTAATCCATTCATAATATATCGGGAAAAAATTCATTCTACCAATGTAATAATTATTGCAAAAATTAAAACAATTTTCATTCTATAATTTAACATTTAATATTTGAGATATTTATAGTCTTCTCGAAAAAAATAATTGGCATAAAAGATTTCATTTTAAAAAAAAGTATAAGTAGGCTTTTTTATGTGTATCATTTTTGTTTTCATTTTTTTTTTCAGTAGCATTTCTTCTTTCTCAATTATTTGCTTCCTTTATTCTTTTCATTTCTTTATTCATTTCTAAAAAATTTTTGCTAAATATACCAAACATAAAAAAAAACAGAAGAAAATATAAAATAATAAATAACTGTGATATAAAATTTTAAAAAGAATTGAGAATTGCAAAAAAAAAAAAGTTGATAAGAAAGAATGGGAAAATAACGAAATGATAATTGGACGTTGAATATTTTAAAAAAAAAATGAAATGAAATTTTGTTGAAAGAGAAGGATTGAGTAGAAGAGAATGAAGATGAAGGGAAAAAATGTAACCTAATAATTTCTCATCTTTTAATTTCAAAGAATTTCTTCCTTTTTTTTGACATAAATTGTCACAACGAGAAAAAAAATCCTCACATTGGTGGCCGAAAAAACAAAGAAAAAAGAAAGTAAATCGTTTTTGTTCGATGTGATTAAAAAATAATGTAGAATTAAAATGAATGATTAATACATTCGAGAAAGAAAATTAATTAAACAAACTAAAAATTTCCACATCATCTTTCTAAAAAAATATTTTATGCTAAAATTTTAGCATTAATATGCGAAGGTACGATGTGTATGATTTAGTTTTCATTTCAAAATATATTTCAATTTCTTATTTTGTGCAATTCAACAAAATGAGATTTCCCATTTCACTGATTTGTTATCCGTTCGTTTTCTTTTGAACTTTAATAATTTGCAAATAGAGAAAAAACTTCTCGCGCTAAATTTTTGAAAACTGCTAATGGGAAAGCACAAAGCAGCAAATTCGAAAGCAATAAAGCAAACTTGCTAAATATGAGAACTTCCAGCTAACTGGATCAATTGCTGCGTCCAATGCTTCGTCAATTTGATCGCGGAAACTTCAATGCGTTTCTCCTAGGTGAAAAAAGTTTGAAAAAATCCCTCAATCAGGAAAATGTACAATTTCTATCTTTAGCAAGTTAAAATCTTGAAGGTTTAAAATTTAATGTCGATTCACTGATATCAATATTGCCGCTACCTTTCACGCTGATTGCTTAAAGATTAATAGGAATTCCATAGATGCTAATAATTCATGTTTCCCCTGATGAAAAATACTTTGCTTTTTTAAATTTAATTTCATTTTTATTCAAAGTTCATATAACACATGGTAATTATTAACCAAATCAGTGAGAAATGGTAGAGATACTATATCGATCGCTTGGTCTTCTTAGCATTGATAACACTGCAAGTTACCTAACACCATTTTCAAAGTATTCTTGTTCTATTTAAGAATTTTCAATCCAACTCTCACAATTTGAAACCCTAAAAACATTCAATAAGTTATTCAAGTCAAATGGATAATAATGAAGAACAAAACAAATGCATAACTTTCTTTCGAAATTCTTAAACTTAAGTCAAAACCGGATTTCACTATAGGATAATAACAAGAAAAAGGAAACTCCTTTCGGATTAATACTTTATTCGATATGCTGCTTATCCTTCATCGCTGGAACTGTATGGAAATTTTGTTAAAAATAGCAACTTCAAAAACCCAAAAATTTTAAAGAAAAATACGGAGAGAACATATGAGAGCTATGTAAAGAAGGCAAAATAAATAAACATTATTTCAGCAGACCGTCCTTTTAATTATACTTACAATGAAAGGAATTATTTCATTTACTAACTGCCAAATTTCATTTGAAAGACTCGAAAGAAAGAAGAGATGTTAAGAGATAAACAAGGAAGTATTTTAACACTATGCAAACAGTATATCACTCAAGAAAATAGAAAACAAAAATATGCCATTTACGAAACACTGATAAATATTACTGATCTCATATTATTCGTCTTTTTTGCTATTTCCAGGGCAGTTATCATAATCAACTCGTTCCTGAATTTCTCGATCATGAACGTCGGGAGCTTTGTTTGACGTAGTAGACGTATCTTGAGCAGAAGCTGTACGAATTGGACATGTCGGATACAATAACGAATCAAATGTGTTCCTCCATGATTCTGGTAACAATCGGAGTATGATCGGTTGAATGAATTTAATGTATATCGCCAAAAGTATCGGTGGTAATATGCACAGCACACAAACCATTTCTTTCAAATAACAAATCCCCTGTTTTCCAGTGCCTAAAAAGTGAAAAAAAAACCTTTTGAGAAGACCAAAATATTTTCAATTAAAAATAAGAAAATTATAGAAACCTTTGTGTATCAGCCTACAACTCTGTAATGAAAAAAATTACAAGTTAAGCACTTCAACTACTAGGCAAATGTAAATTTGAAAAAAGTAATATAGCATGAAACCTTTCTTTGAGACCGTAGTCAATGTTGCAGAAGGGAAGACAAATTAAAACCAACTTTATTACACACGAAAATAACACGAAATAAAGAAAAACTATCAACAACACAAACTGTTCAATTACTTTTATGAATTATAATCTGATTTACAAACTGTGATGATCAAGAGTCAGAATAATTCCACATCTCTATATTCTTCAATTTAACCAAAATTCCTAAAGTTTCATAGATTATTTCTTGATGATATTTCGTCTATAAAATGTCCAACCCTCATAATAATATTAAAAAAAAGCTCTCTAAAGCTCTAAAATGTACTCGCTATCTGGAAACGCTAAGTTTCACAGTTTTAATAATAAAATAATTGTTCTCTATGAACTATTGCAGTTTCGCCTTTTAAAAACAGCAACAAAAAATCCATTAGTTAGATCAATTTCTGGCAATGCTCGCAAGCATTTATCACCAAATGAATAGTTTGCTTTTCCACGATGCGGCCACTCTGGCATTGCTTTTATCAGTTTGAATTGTCGTCGCAAAAATTCATCGTTAAGTATCTAAAAAAATTCATTTTAATATAAAATAGTAAGTTTTGTGTCTTGACAATATAAAAAAAAATTAATGAGAGGAATATTTTTCTTCTCTTTTTCTTCTCTATGCTGCAGAACTCCAAAATTTTTTAAGGAATCTAAAGTCAATCTGTTCGTTGTACCATCTGGAAAAAACCTGTTTACAGTTCCCTTCTTTCAGAAAAAATCCTATAGAGTTAAATCTAGATTAACAAAATGATTGACAACCTCTTCTATAACCTGCTCATTTTCTTCTTCATGAATTGAACATGTCGAATAGACGATTTTCCTCAAATTTGGTAATGCCATCGCATGTTTCAAAAGCATAGCCTAAATTGGAAAATTGCTATAAGAATATTCAAATGTTCATGAATAAACATATAAAATGATAACAGAAGGTTCGTAAATGAAGATACTTGACTGAGATCCCAATGCACTAAATTATAAATCTCCAACTCATAAATGAATTATCACATTGGATACGAACGTTAAAAAAACCCTCAAACTCCAGACCCGATAAATTGTGATCATGAGTTATTCCACCTGTAGATTTGATAAAGATCCTAAACGGTTCGTGCTTATCTTTTCTTCCTCATTAATCAATTGATCCATACGTTTGACAATCCCAGATCCACTACATGGAGGATCGAGTAATGCATATCGCACCTTTTAACGAAATAATATTAAAAATTAAATAAAAAAAGTTAATTATGCAGTGGATTAAACAAAATTTATTGAAAACTCATAAAGGCGATATTCTACGAACAATTCTTCTACCACTAGAAATCTTTCTGAGTTATCAAACAAGAAGGTAAACATGCAGTAAAAAAACCTAACGAACAATAACAACCTGCAGATTGATATTCCATATTTCCTAATAAGAGCCAGAAAATTTTGTTTAAATTCAACAGCAGAAATCAAATATACCTTATTAAATTTATTATCTGTCACATCGAGACGAAGAAAATCCTTGCAGCATACGTCAACATTGACTACTCCAGCTTTCTTGATCATTGTACGTAATGTTTCAATCCGATAATTTGCTTTATCAATTGCCCAAATCTTGCTGAAAGCAGAAATTGAATGATAAACACCATCTGCCAAGCGGATCATTCGTTTGCTACTTCATTTGACTACAAGTAATGTATAATAAACCTATTTAATTGAATAAATAAAGCATAAAAAATTTTCACCCTTCATTTCGGACCAGTGCTGCAAGATGCGCAGTCTTCATGCCAGGCGCTGCACAGATATCAAAAATATAAGTTCCTGCTTTTGGATTCAAAATCATACTCGATAAACAGCTCGCCTAAAAATGTACAATTTACTGGTTTGAATTTTAGTACTTACACAAAATTGAACTTGTACAATCGATGGAACGTAAATGGTAATGATCATACATGGTAATGAACTTATAGGAAATTAAAAATATAGTCACAAATGATCGTTTGGAACTATTAAAATTTCGTACTTAATTAAATTAAGCAACCCAGCCCAGAATATTTTAAGTAATCAACAAATTTGAGATTAGTTTTCGATTGGGGCTCGGAAGCAGTAACATCCCCTCGAATTTCTTCATCACAGTGGATTCAAAAACTAGCAGATTAAATTTAATGACAAAGAATAAAACTGACAGAACAGATCGAAAATCGTAATAAATTGTAAACGTTACTTTTGATTAACATAAGTATACCTTGTCTTGCAATAATATATATCCACCTGTAACCATCCAATGTTGGTGAAAATCGGTATTTGCAGGAAAGAGAAGCAACTCATTTACATGACAATCAATGTAAACTTGATTTTCCAGCATCGAACCAACAGCGGTTTTGTACCATTCGTCATCTTCTTGAGGCTCTAAACTCGAAATAATCCATCCTTCATCTCGCAAGGCTGAAACGAAAATTCTGCCAAATTGAAGGCTGATACTAACATTTCAATATCGTAAAGACAAAATGAAATACCTTGTAATGCTTCATCAAAAGACCATTTCAGAATATTCACTCTTGCATATCTGGGATTCTTTATGACTCTTGAAGATTGTGCAACATGCTCTTTCGTTTCTTCAATCATATCTTTCACAGTTTCTAACTTAAAAGATCACAAACAGTAAAAACCAAGTAAAATAAAGTGAAATTAATGAAAATAAAAATCAAGTAAAGGCACAGATCAAGTAAAATCATATTTTATACGGAATTTACATTAAAAAAAGAAAGCACCGGAAGGAGAAATAAAAAAACATTGTGCATTAAGGATAAAATAAAATGGTTTTATCTGATGTTATAAAGATTAAGATGGCTTGACATAAATTATCAAATACTACTGTTTCAAAACCTTCATTTAAGATTAGATTTTTATCTAATCATAAACGTTACGAAGACTAAGAAAGCCGCTCATATTCTTTTCATACGTTTAATTACATAGTCTCATAAATTGAATAGGAACTGAATGTGAAAAATGTAAGATGAAATGTTGCTAGTTATGTCCGTAATGAAAAAAATAATAAGAGAATGAATTCCGAACTTGCTGATCGATGTAGGCGGCACGTTTCAAAATAGCATTAGAATATGCTTTCCTAGTTTTGCCCAATCCTTGGCCAAAAATATGATCATATAGTAATACATATAACAGGTAACGATTAAAATGCAGCTCTTTTAGCAAGTCATGCAGTTCTGTGACTTCCAAAATTCTATCCAAACAGCTTCGAAAATGCAACGTCTGACAGCATAAACGTAATAATTGCTTCTTGTTCTAAAACAATTAAGTTCAAGTTTGAAAAATTTAAGAAAAAGATACACTTACATAATCATAAATGGGACTAATAAGTTAAACACACCTTGAATTTACTTGTATAAACTGCAGTTCGAACATTCTTCTCTTTATTGAGCGCCTTTTGTACAACTTTCCCCGCTTCAGTATATAAATCAAACATTGCAAAATGCAACGCAATGGGTATTTCACTATCAATGATACAGTTTCACACCTGCATTAACGATATCTGGTTTTAGCCATTATTTAATCTTAATACCATATCAACTGTGGATACTTTTTCTATTGATATCTATGCTACTTACAATTTTCCTCTTCCAGTTTCACGTTTCGCAAATTTAAAGTACTACATGATAACAGAAATTATAAATTAGACACTTTCTTTATATTCTTCATTATATTAGCATTAATAATATTTAAATCGCAAATAAAGGATTTCAAATGAATACCACATTATGTTCATCACTAGCAGCAATAAAAGAAAGTATTAAAAAAGCTTTCCAGTATCATTAGAATTAATTTGAACAGTATATTAACCTCACATATTACAAACTAACGAAATAATAGTATTAAAATTATGCGATAAATAGGATTCTAATACTAATAAGGACTAGTAATTAATTTAATTTGAATAATATCCTAATCTCATATTTGTACACCACCGTATGTCAATACTGAGAACTACTAAAACACTAATAAGACTTAAATTGTACTCATATAAAATTTATTAGTAATTCATTTTGAAGATCGATTCAGTTGCATTGCATTATTACTGTATGCAATGAGTGATGAAATGATTCAGTAATATGTGGGATTAATCTGTAACAGTGTGAGAAATGATAAATAATCAGTGATAATTTCTGGCAAAACAAACACATTGTCATAATCAATAAATGACGCATGTGATTAAACGTCTTGTGAATTCATAATTTTTATTGAAGAATAATGTTATTTTCAAAAAATAATAAAATTAAATTTAATATTTCATCTTTTTTTTTTGTATAATTTTGGCGTGTTTTTGAGTGACATTTTTATTATGGGCGACAGGATGTTATCGCTTTTTTTTTTCTGAAATTTCATACTCTTTGATTAAGGAAAAGAGATAATTTGGATTGAATAAATGCCGGAACTAATTAAATTGAATTTAATTTCACTTTTTTTTTTATTTTCCTTTTAATTGCATGTTGTGACATCTTTAAAATTTCATGATTATTATAGAATCGGAGAATATTTCCAACGACAAAATAATAATTAGTAATATTAGCATGCCTTGTACGATCATATAGTGCATTTCTGTCAGATTATTAATTACTGATATTCAAGTAAATCCGGAATCGAATGTTGAATGTTTCTATCAGGAAAATTTTTTGTTCTTTTCTCTTCCTAATTTTTGTTGTGTCCAATTTTATCTGATATAAATTTGATTTTAGATTTCGAAGTGGTTGTTTGATTCAAAATCAAACAAATGAATTATCAATTCAAAATATCGCTGATGAATATAAATTTATCTGTCGTTCTTTTTCTGTTAGCGAAATTTTGATGACATTTTATAATTGCTGTGCTTAAAATTTTGCATTTTTCTTAAGGTTATCAAAGGAAGAAAAAAAACTAATCAGATTCTGAAAATTTAAATGATAATTTTTACTTAAATGATAGTGAAAATTTTCTTGTTTGTTATTGTTTTTAATGGTTCAGTGTGTGGTAAATAAACAGTGAAGAGCAAATTTTTTGATATCATAAAGTAAAATGTAAAGTAAAATGACGCTAACATGTAACACGAATGGTTTATTGCATTCTCGTTGATTTATACAATCCTATCATGAAATATTCTAAAAGAGAAACATTAAGTGAATGGCGGGAAAGAAGCGGAAAAAAAATTTTTCTTTTTCAACAAATAAAAAAAGGAAGAAGGAGAAATTGGTAAAAGTTTGAAATTAAATCATAGTTATTCTTGAAACAAGAAGTAATTTAACAATTCGCAACAAATTACATAGTTTATCGTGTGCAGCATTATGGATAGTGATAAGTAAATTATCATTGGTGATAATATAAAATGGAATATGTGAAAAAGAAGTGAAAAAATATTAAAGATGATCAAGTAAAGAATAGAAGTAACAACAGTATGATTGCGACAAATTTGAGGCAGATGAAATATTCAAGTTGAATGAATGATTGGTTAATATGGAAATAACAGTAATGATAATTTTTTTAGTATTTATAGAAAACGTGTTCATAAAATATTTCATTAATAACGAGCAAACATTTGTAATTGAAAAAAGAACAGAAAATGGTGAGAGATTTTGGAAAACAATTTTGAAAAGAAAAAAAAAAGATGGAAAAAGATATGAGAAAAGATTATTTGTAGCAAATGAAAAGATTTTACCATTTTTTTTTTTCATTCTTTTTTAAATTGGATATGAAAATGGTTAATGTTTTATTGATGTGGAATGATTGGAATAAACAGTTATGGTACGGTACGGTATGATACAGTAATACAGCTGCAACAACTACGGTAGATAATATTACTTTAATATGTTTAGATGTATTGGAACGATTTCAATTAATGAATTAAAAGAAAAAAAAAAGAAATTAGAAGAGAAAAAGACGAGAAGTGACTTTTAAAAAAAACATTCCAACAATATTCCATTCATTTTGGAAAGAGAAACAGAGAGAAGCATGCAGTATAAATTTATCGGTTCCAAAAGTAAAGCGTTTAAAAATTTATTTCATTTCGGAAATATTTTAAATTCTAGGAACTATTCATGGAAATTTTCAACTTCTCAAACAAAAAGGAAAGAAAACGATTGCTTTGGATAAATTAAATAGCCTAAGGGGTTTGAAAAATTTTTTAAAGAACATCGATGCGAGAAGAAAATTAGGGTGCAATTTCTTGTTATTACTGTTGCTGAACTTCCTTTTTTCATTTCTTTTCCCTTTCTCTTCTTTGTTCCTGTTTTTAATAATAGTGATAAAAAATGGTGTTAATGATTGTAGCAGTAGTGATAGTATTAGTGATAGAAATGGTAATAGAAGTAGTGGTAGTGATAATATTATCGATTATTAACATTGTTATTTATCAGCAAGCAATATCATTACTAATATTATAGAACTTTAAGTCATATTTTTTTTGACATGATAGAAAACAAATGACTGATAAAGCCTACAATGCCTACTGAAATTAAGAATGAGGAAACAATGAGAAAACTAGAAAAGAATATAATTTTATTTTTTGTTTTTTATTTTATTTTAATTCTGGTTTTATATAAAAACAGATAAAATTCTTTCGTTTTCTTTCGTTTTTTTTTGTTTTTTGTTTCGTTTTTTTTTTAATTAATAACAAAAACAGGAAGAAAAAGAATGGAAAACAGTTCAGGTTGTCTGAGATTGATTGGAAGATTGAGGAATTGAATAATGTGTACATTTTATATTATGCATTATTTAATGTGATTGTTTCAAAAATAAAAGAAAATAAAAAAAGGAAGAAGAGAAAAGACTCATAGAGCCTACGTATGATAAAAGATAAGATAAGAAATAAAGGATAAGAAAAAAAAATGAACAAAAAAAATTAAAGAAAAAGAATGGAAAAGAATGGAAAACGAATTGCGAATACAATAATCCTGTGGATTAACTATCCTGGATTGATACTGTAGTTCGTTTTGAATTACTTAATACTAACAAATTATCAGTATTGATAATTATTTTATGCTTTAGTAGAATGTGATCGTAATAATGTGATAGCAATAACTGTAGCAACCGTAAAGACGGTAAGTGTAAGCATACTGGCAAATGTAAAACCGGTTACTGACATACAAATACCTCGATTCATTGTAGCAACAATTACTGGATGACCAATTTCGTGCTCTGTTGATACTGATCGATGACGCAATGCATCCGGTAATGAAGTAAACTGAAATTTAAATGAGTAAAGAATTAATTTACTTATTGATTAGAATAAATGATTAGATTCGTACACAAAAATAAAATGACTTATCATGAGTGAATATTAATGATTATTTATACTCAATATATATTTAGACTAAATAGATATATGATTGTAGTAGAATTAAACAACGAAAAATTAACTAAGGAAGAATTTTTTTTTTTTTTTTTTTACATTTTCTTATATTTTCTTGAACTTGAAAATTATATCAAAAATTAAAAATATTAATTGTATAGATGATTTGCACAATATTTATTGTATATTGTTTGGAATTTGCTTAAGCTTGAATAATTAATTAATATCAACAAACCTCTTCATTAATATCTAATGTATTAAGATCGGTGCGTACATCCACAATATTTTCATCTCTTGCATCTCGCTTTTTCAATACCCTAAATACGGCAGCTTGTCGTGATGCAGCTGCGACACCATTTCGCGTTTTTACAGCACCGAAACCTTGCGGTTCAACACATTGTGGTCGTTGACATTCACTATTTGGTTCCTTAATTGTTATGCT
>UPTC01001049.1:2645-21039 GCA_900537255.1 Acanthocheilonema viteae
TTTTTCAAATTTCTCGTTCCTTTCTTTTTTTTCTTCCAGAATTTTAATTTTAGTTTAATTTTTCTTTCTTTTTTTTTTGTAGTATACATTCTTAAATGTTTTGAAAAATGATTCTTAATTATTTAGCTAATAAAAAAAAGACATAATTTGAAATATTATAAACCGTGTAATTCCTGTCATGCTAATTAGAGTAATGATATAGTAATGATATATATTTTTCAGGTAATAGTGAATTTAGTATTGGTTATAAAAGCACTCTTTTCATATCCATTACCATATTTTGCTGCTGTTCATTTACTCAAAGATAACTTATTTATGGGTACGCCAAAAACATTATTTACAAGGTAAACATTATTAAATGGCAATTATTTTAGAAGTGAATTTTCCAATTTTCTTCAAATCTTTTCTAATTTTGTTTATTTCATAAAATCTAAATTATTTCATTTGTATCCAAACGAATGAAATAAAAAATTGAATAAGAAAAATGAAAAGAAATCAATGCAAAAAGTAGGTATTACTCATGTGATTAAATACGTTTATGGTATTAGTGATATGATTAAATATGTTTATAGTATTACTGATATGATCCAATATGTTTATTACAATATCAGTAGATTTTCCGGAAAAGAAAAGAAAAAATCTAATTAATGTGCTACGAATACCAAAAGATGCTTTAGCTGTTACGGTGCTGGCCATAGTTTACGTGAATGGGCACTTTGTTTACGGATTATTTTGGTACTAATAACTCTGATGATGGCAATGTCGGTACCATATTTAATCGAATTAATGGGCCTTATTGGTAATATCACTGGAACTATGTTAAGTTTTATTTGGCCGGCAATGTTTCATCTCAAATTGAAAGGAGCACATGCAAAAGAAAGTGATCGAAAATTTGATAAATTTATTATCGGTATTGGCATCTGCTTGATGACTATTGGACTCTATTTTTCAGCACTCGAACTGATACAAGCAATTCGCTATGAGGAACGGTAGTGTGAATTATTTTTCGCTTTTATAAAATTTCATTTCAAACCAGAAAAAAAAAAGAAAAAAAAAGCGGAACAGAATAAGATAGGAAGCAAATATTGCAATCACAAATGCATAAAATAGTAAAATATTCAAAATAATTTCAAAATTTGAGATTAAATACAAAAATCTCGAGAAAAAAAAAATGTTAGACAAAAATTGCTCTTCCATAGAATTAGAATTATAAATACTGTGATAAAAAAATTTGTAATGCTAAAATACTTGCAAAGAAGCTATTTTATTTTTGTATAATTGAACAATTTTTTTAAATGTATACGTTATTAATTTAAGTATTATTGCTATTGTTTTTTATTATTAGTAGAAATCAGATGTAGTTTGGTGGCACCAGTGATATTTCATATTGATTAATTTTGATAAAACTTGGTGTTTGATAAAAATTTTCATTTGTTTTCTTCTTTTTACAATCCCATAATGACATGAACCTTGCTAAATTACATAAATAGTATGAATATTCAGGTATTTAAGTTTCATTTTCCCATTATTTACGTCTTCATTATCCAATGTTACGGGTATGAAAAAAAAAATAAATAAATTAGTGATTGAAGAAAAAAAAGAGACAACGAGATGACATCAATGCAAATTTGAATATTCAATTCAAATGTATCCCAATTTTTTTCTCTCTGCTTTCGGTAATACTTTCTCGATGATGACAAATAAATACTTTTTTTTTTCTGTAAATCAAAAATATTTTTTTCATTACAGAATTATCGGAATTATTTTTCAGTAACTATGGATGACTGCCAGTATTTAATTAAATTTGCTTTTAATCGAAATTATTAATCGCTCAAAAGGAAATGAAATATTTGAAGTAAACTTCATAAAGTCATGCTACAGTGCTGCAATTAAAAAAACAGTTAAATTAATTTTCGATTTCAATATTTGCTCACTTCAATCTTTTTTTAATGGAATTCTCTTTTAGGAACTGTTTCAATTAATTGCCAATATTAAATTTCAACCGGAAAGAACGAACTAAAGGGAAAAAAAACAAACTAAAATTTAAAAAAATTATTAAATTTTGGCTAATTGACTCCAAGCCTTTTAAATGGAAATGAAGCTGCTAATGGTGAATTAGGTTCTAAATATGATTCCTGTATGGAAACACCGTATGCTCGGGAAGATTTTAGTGTCTAATGGGGTGAACGATTCGGATGGTGGGGGTTTTGGCTCGTTCAGGCAGTGTTACGGCGAATTTTTGTTACGGATTACACTGCCTGCCTTCATCGAGAATGAATTTTAATAGTAAAAGAAAAAACTATTGTTCACATCAATATACATTTATTTATTTCAATTTTCGAAATTATTTTATGCGCAGTTTTGTAGGAGAAATGGAAGTATTTGCTTGAATGATTTACATTAGTACTGGTGATATTGTTGTTAAGCTTACGTTAGGTACATGTTATGTAACAGTACATTTTAACATTAGTATTGTTGTTACACTTATGTTAGGTATGTGTTATGTAGTAGTATATTTTAATATTAGTATTATTGTTACGCTTATATTAGGTATGTTTGTTATGTAACAGTACATTTGAACATTACTACTGATGTTACGCTTACGTTATATTGTGATCACATTATTACTTTATAGTTCATACGCCATTGTAGTACTTTAACCATACGTTACTTTTTCCCCACACATTGTAATCAGAACTGCTTAATAACGTAATGTTATTTGAGTGACATTCAGATTTAAATCTTAATCAGATTGGATTATATTTTATAGTGGAATATTATCAATATTATTTTTTCCAGGAAATATGGGTGCTTATCGTTACATGCAGGAATTGTGGCGTAAAAAGCAGTCAGAGGTTTGTTTTTTTTTTTTTTGTTTGTTTGTAAGTTCATAAGACACTTTTGCCGGTCTAATAATAATGATCTTGAAGTTTTGGCATGACAAATTGAAGTGCTGAAGTCGCCGATCTCTTTATGCAGAAAAATCATAAATTGGATGAAGTTAGATCAATGTTCATTAATTCAGCGAAGAGATTATTTGAAAAGCTTTCAGCATTTAGCTTTGTAAGATTCTTTGAGTGCATAGTTGTGAACAGTGTAGATTTATGAGATTACTTTAAAGTCAACTAAGTAATTATTGCAGTTGTGATACTTAATATTTGAAGAATTCATGCGTGTTTAGGAAAAAGAAGGAAAGATAGATTTTGAAAGAGTTTGTGGTGTAGGTGCATGTCTAAATTGTTATGATTTCCAGCTACCTCACAATAAAATTTGCTAAGAAAACCTTCACTTTCTCCAATTGTTTCGGAAAGAATTAATAACAGGAAGAATCTCATCCAGTTTTTTCTTTTGTTTCTAGACGATGCGATATTTGCTTCGAATACGCTGTTGGCAGTATCGACAACTCACTGCTATCCATCGTATCTCTAGGTCAACGCGCCCAGAAAAAGCTCGTAGATTGGGTTACCGTGCGAAACAAGGTAGTTTTTCGATTAACTTTTTAATAAAGCATTATAAAAATTATAATTTTTTTTTTTTAATGAAGCATTATAAAGAATCATTTTTCTCTGATCATCAATAATTCGTTTGAGAATTTAGCAGTTTTATTTTGAAATTAGAGTGGAATTTTAGGTTACGTAATTTATCGTGTAAGAGTACGCAGAGGTGGTCGTAAGCGCCATGTCGTAAAAGGACAAACATATGGTAAACCGAAAAATCATGGTGTTAATGAATTGAAATTTGCTCGCTGCAAACAGTCTATTGCTGAGGTTTGATATATTATCTTCCTTGTTTTCTTTGAGTCATTTCTTTAAATTATGTAGTAAAATGTTCGTTTACAGGAGAGAGTTGGACGTCGATGTGGCAGTCTCCGTGTACTGAATTCTTATTGGGTTGGTCAGGATTCTACATACAAGTTCTACGAAGTTATTCTAATTGATCCGGCACACAAGGTCATTTAATTGTTACTGCATTATTCTTTCAAATAACAGAGATACAAATGTTTATATATCAGACTGAAGTGGTATTAGTGGATAGTTGTGAAATCAACTACTTGTAAGCTTATAGTTATACAGGTCTAATTCTTGATTGCCATATATTTTAAATAGAATGATAATAGAGCCTTGTTTAGGTGGTGATATAACCAAAATTAACAGCAAAGAAAAGTAAATTTTTGTTAGTTTTTAGGCCATTCGAAGAAATCCAGATACGCAGTGGATAACAAAGCCTGTCCATAAGCATCGTGAGTTGCGTGGATTGACGTCTGCGGGTCGCAGAAGCCGTGGTCTTGGTAAGGGACATCACTATTCAGCAACGAAAGGAGGTTCACGTAGAAAATGTTGGCTACGTCGCAACACTTTGTCATTGCGTCGTAAACGTTAAAGACATAAAATATAAGATAAGGAGTTGTTATGTATTTTGTAATGTTTACTGTTCAGTGAAAAGATTATAAAATATTTGATTTTCAATTAGTTTTTTCTGTGCATCTTAAAACAGTTAAATTGTTTTATGGAATGTATTGGAACATATAAAGAAATGACATATAACTGTATTGAGGACATTCATGGCAAATGCTTTCGATGAGTCGTGAAAAAATGGAAATTGAGTTTATTAGTAATGAAAATTGAAAATTTGATGCTTTAATTGCATAACTATCCAAGCAAAATAGTTTTTTGTTATGTGCAAAGTATAGTGAATTTGGGATAGGTAGCATCGATGACTTTGAAGTGTATGTTTTTTTTTAAATACAAACTATTTGCAGGAAGAATCAATATTTTGATCTTTTAAATTTAGTAAAGATCAATCAATATTGTGATCTCTACTAAATTTGTCCACTAGGTTTCCAATCATGTCGAATAGCGTAAACCAGGCTTCTTCCACATCTTTCCCTTGACAGTGAGGATATGATTGCAAAATTGTTATCACTTCTTTTAGCATATGCTGAAAATAGAAAAAGCGAAGTGAAATAGTGGCAGTATTTACAAAAATTTGGTCTTAAGACCTGAGGATATTAGGAGTGAGTGTGTTAGGCTAATGTTCCTTATCATACGCCTATTAGCCATGGAAAAATAAGACACAAAACCGATTCCTGATAAGATAAATTTATCATCTCATTGGGAGCCATTTTTGTGTCGATTAAATTTATCATTTTCGATTCATTTAAGAAGTGCAAGTTTAGAATGCTAAAATTTTGAGGAAGCTTATTCAGTTATGGTGTGATTTCATTATTTATTTTGTAAAAAAATTCTTATTACCAATTGACATAATGAAAGTTTAAAATCAAATTCAAAGACTAATAAACGAATGCACACCATAATATGATATTTGTAGATGTGCCATTTCAAGTGTGCAGTAGTAATTTTGCTAATCGTTTTGATTAATTTTTCTTCATTTTGCATGCTATCAATAATGGCTTTAAGCCCATTCATATAAACCAATCCATGTTTTTTCACTTCATCGGCTGTTATAATTGAGCTATCCGGAATACCACGAAATTGTGGCCATATATCTTTATATTCCGGAAAATCGCTGAACAGCCTGGCATATTTTAAGGAATGTAGCAAAATATGTTAGTAAAATTTACTAAATTAAATGATGAAGATAGTTATGACTTCGATTTGTCTCATTCAGTTAGTTAGAGGAAAATAATTTGAAACTTTACCAACATTTCTATCACAATATGTTTTCTTTATGAATAAATCGAAAATATGACAGAACAAAATTATTTCAAACCTAAAAATTACCATTTCAAATTGTTAACTACGGACAACAGGAATAGAAAATATTACAAAGGAATTATTAAATTTCAAAACTTCAACTATTTTTGAGATAAAAGACGAAATTCCTCCATTGATATGTTAGCAGCGGTATTTCTATCTATTGAATTAATTAGTCATATTTAATTTAAAGTGATATTTGATTGACTAACTGAATAACGGCTAATGCCTTTAATGAGGTGTAAAAAAAAAGTAAAAATTAAGGCTAGTTCTTACAGGATAAAAATTTTATGTCCATTTTTTTTGGGATCACTGTACAGATATTTGAATGTTTCTTGAATGATACGTCGTTGCTTGTTGGATAATCGTTTTACTTCTTCTATAAGAAAAACTTTTTTTGCAAAATTTTAACATTGGTAGTAATACTTTAAACGAGAAAGAATGACTCATTTACTAATTCGTAAAATATTGGCCTAATTTCATTTCAAATTAATTTCTCAATTAATACCACATATAGTGGCTAAGTTGTAAAAGTAAATCACGAAAAATGTCCACATCTGAAAGATATAAAATTCTAACGCTTCGAATTTTGTTAATTAACACTGCAACAATTTTCATTTGTTTTCATTTCCTTGACTTCAAACTCTTCTATGCATCCATTTAAACAAATATTAATTTAGCCATGGAAATAATTGAAGAGAATTTTCATTATAACTATCATTTATCAGCGAAAAAAAAAGACAAATAAAAATCATCACACATGAAATTAAACATATATGCCAATGAAATTCGCTAAAATTGTGTATGAAATAATTTTAACAGTTATGAAGCAAAAATTCAAAACAGTTCTCATATAAATTTTTTTTTTCAAATACTTCGAAAATTTTTTATTTTCTCTTAGTTAAAATTTATGACTTCTATTCATTATTATAGCATAATAATAGAATAATCCTATAATTGCTTACCTGAGCAAATATGAGCTAAAGCTCCATTTCCATGTCGTTTCGATTCCACATACATCATATTAATGAGTGTTAATGTTTAAATTTGTATAACTGTTAAAAAAGCTTTTAAATTTGTATAACTGCTAAATGGCACTGCTAACAGTTGAAAATATGCTTGATGAGAAATATAAATTAAAAGCAATAAAATAATTTATTCAGTAAGCAGTAAATGAAGTAAGCAGCATTATCTGAATATATTGATTATAAAATGAATAAGCCGAATAAGTCAGCCTCTTTATGTGTCTTCACTCAAATTTTAATTTAAAATGGTAAACTATAAATGAAAAATGTGCACGAAAGGCAACCTTTTTTACGCCATGTTTTTCTTAGAAGATAAAAATTTATTCCTCGAATTTCCTTCTTTGCATTCATTTGAAGCATATTTATATCATTTGATATCAATAATTACATCACGTCATACTTATGAAAATAATTTAGATTGCAAACAACGTATATCATTTGATTAATAATATGCAATATTTGAAAGCAATAAAACAGTTGTGAATTTTTTCCTTTAATATTTTTAATAACAAAAAAAAAGAAAAACTAATAGATTTAAATTGATCACTAAAAGCTAAATTTTTTTCAAACATTTGAAGAGAAAGGTTACATGAGGTCTAAAAAAAATTGAAGAAAAATTTTTCTTTTTTTGCTCCTTTATGTTTAAACAATAAATTGTTGACTATACTTTTTACTATAAATTATGCATTTTCAACAGGATTATTGTTATTATGCGATAGAAATAATGTAGTTTAGCGTGATCATTTGCTTTTTTGTAAATGAAATATTGCAAATTTTTATGGAAGATAATTCATAAATATTAATGATGAATAATGACAAATTTATTGAATATTTTAACTCATGTAAAGAAAAATTATTCTTTGAAGCAATTTTGGTTAATGATAAATTTATTGAACATTTCAAGTGGAACTATTCTTTGATAAATAAATAATTTTGGTTAATGATAAATTTATTAAATATTTCAAGTGAAACTATTCTTTGATAAATAAATAATTTTGGTTAATGATAAATTTATTAAATATTTCAAGTAAAACTATTCTTTGATACATAAGTAATTTTGGTTAATGATATCATATTGCGTAAATGGTATTTTTGATGATAAAAGAAGTACCTTATACATATAAAGAATGTTTTTTATTCTATCTTATAAAAAATTAATTGCATGAATCATTCTGCTAATATGAACTGATATGGATTACGGTGCTGTTTCCATAATAACGGGAATTATAAATCAAAGAAATCATATGTTTAAGGAATACCATACAATCAACTATCAAATCTCCAACAAATTTGATTACTCGATTATAGAAATCATTGGAATCAGCTTGATGATTTATAAATATTCTAAATATATTTAAATAATAGTTCAATATTATCTTAAAGATTACTTTTAAAAATGTCAAATTAAATTAATTCTTTCCGTTTTCTCTTGTATATATATATATCAGAATGATAATTCTCCAACATATTCCAGTATGCGGTCGTTCCGAAAAACATATATATAACCAAAATAATAATTCTCGAACACATTCTGGAAACGTGAAATCCGCTCCGGAAAACATATGTATACTAGAATAATAATTCTCCAACGTATTTCGGAAATATGCTACTCATTCCGGAACACATACAAGACGAAATAGTGATTTTCCAACACATTTCGAAAATGCGCAATCCCCTCCGTAAATATGCAATTTTGCTCCGGAAACATGTAACTCCCTTCCGGCAAATTTGTCCCAAACCAATCAATATATGCCACTTCGATTCAAACCATAAATGAATTCTGTTCAAATGCAAATTCGCTACATGGTGGTGCGGGTTGTTTAAATTTTGTACGAATTTTCGAAATTTATAAATTCGTTAAATAAATTTTTGATAGCATTTTAAAAAGACTATTTAAAATTTAAGGAACAAATTCGTTCAGATGCCGAAAATTGTCATTGGTAACGGTAACTGGAAAAGGATTGATATTCCTGTTAAATGTATCAGTGATGATAGTTTTGCTTTTCTTTCATCATTCGAAGAATACGTACCAACCGGAGAATGCAAGGATGTAAGCAATATGATGATTTTTTCTTTCTCAATCGTCTTTACTTTTTAATTGAATGATGCAATGTATTTTATAGCATATACAAGAAAAGATATTGAGAAGAATTTCAAATATAGAAATTTTGTATTTATGATTTAAATAATAAAATCATTAAAGTTTGCTGTTATTTTAAAGATTACAAACTTTTAAAGTTGTTGGATTAATTTTTTGATTTTGATGAAGTGACAAGAAAATATCATTATTTTTTTTTCTTATTACATTGATTATGTTCTCTTTTACTTATTTCACTTTTTTTAATCCATTCCATCGTTGTTTTTTTTTTTAATTTAAAAGATTGTAGACGAAGAAGAAGGTGAAAAAGAGGAAGGCAAATATTGCCTTGGATAAATTAGAAACAAATGATGATCACACGCGTAAGAGGAAAAAAATGAAAAAGAAAAAGTTGAAAGAATCTGATGAGATTATGGATGCGTGGCAGGTAAATTTATATATATCAAAGACGAAAGTTGTTCTTTTTAAATAAAGAAACTTGTCACGGATGTCATTTTTTTTCTTATGCATAAAAATAACCACCATTCCTTGTTCGTACTCTATGGTGATTTAGGGAGGAAAACTGTTTCACTGTCTTCAGCTTTAATGAATCTACTTCATTTAATTGTACTTTTAATTCGAACATCAATATGATTGTATGTAGTGGATAAATACTAATGAATAATAGATATAATTTGATAAAAGCCCAGAAGATAAATAAATACTTAAAATATATGATAATTTATTATCATAAATATATGATAGTAAACTATCATATGTTTTTACTGTTCTTTTTTTATTGTTTTGAAGGTTCCTATTGCGAAGAGTGAAAAAGCAAATGGTGACAATGAAAAAGTGATAAGTTTCAGCAATAAAGAAATTGGTATATGTTTCGTTTTTTTAAAGTGTTATCTTCCTTTATTTCCCTTTTTTTTCTCGTCACCGTTAAAGAAAACTTTAATGCAGCGCATTATTTTACTAAGTTATTATTGCAATGATATGATTGCAGATAAACTGGATGGAAGAACGGATGAGATTACAGGGATGTCGAACTGGATAAATCTTTGCATTTCTAATACAGTTTTGAAAGCTATTGCTGACATGGGGTATTCATTTGTCACTTGTAAACTTTGTAGACTGTAGATTAGTTATTAACCATTTTAAAATGTTTTCTTTAATGATAGTGTAAGATATTATAGATTTGCTGAACCTACGGAAATACAGAAACTTGTTATACCAAGCGCTATCACGGATCACCTTGATATCATTGGAGCTGCAGAAACAGTAAAATTTAACTTTTTTTTAATTCTTAAGTAATCCACAAAAGGAGAAATTTTCCTGATCGATGGAAAGTTTCTCTGTTTTTTTAATTAAAATTATTTCCTTCAATCTTTATTCTAAAGGATCTCTCAATTATTAATTATGTAATTGAAACAGACTAATCGTAATCTCGTGACATATATCTGCAGTAGTTCACTGTTATGATGAGTCCTTTTGTTTATTGATTTTAACTGTTACGCTAAATTGTGAAACTGTCGCAGAATCATATATTTTTAGGGGAGTGGAAAGACATTGGCATTTGGCGTGCCTGTTGTTGAGCATCTTTTAACAAACCAATCATCTATTGAAAATGAGCAAATAAAGAGTATTCGAGCTCTCATCCTTGCACCGACTCGTGAGCTGGTGATGCAAATTAAGGATCACATCTGTGCTTTGCTAAAATATACTCCGTTCAAAGTAACTATTGCTTTCTTTTTGTAAACTAGGAGGTTGCAGCTTTCATGAAACTTCATATCAAAATGAAGTAATTGAACATATCACATAGTAAAGCATTGCCGAGTTGGACATTTATGAGGTTAAGGAATTTGACGGAAAGTAATTATTTTGATAGACCACTGGTGAATGTACTATATAGAATTAACCAGAAAGTTTTAGTGCTCTTACAATGAAATGGAAAAGTTCATCTGTCTTGAAAGGATTATTTCATCTCTTTCCGTGAGAGTTTTTAGTCCTTTGATCTATAACATGCAACTTGTGACTATTTTTTGTTTGTTCTGAGATTTAGAGTAGAACGTATGTTTCAAACTATTTGTGTGCTGTTGTATCTTCAGAATGCATTAAGAAAATTGAGTAATTTGTTTACTCAGTTTTTAGTTATCCAATATCCAATTATTCAATTTTTACTTGTACAAGAGAGATTTGAAGTTATTTTGATTAATTTTTTTTTTTTCATTTCATAGGTCGCATCTATAGTGGGTGGTCTTTCACTACAAAAACAAGAACGTATATTAAAATACGTTCCTGACATCGTTATTGCAACGCCAGGACGACTTTTGGCTTTGATGACATCAGCCGAAGCTGATAGCTGTCTTTCTGATTGGTCCCACTTACAATGTCTAGTGGTCGATGAAACAGATCGTATGATTGAAAAAGGACATTTTGAAGACCTGCAACATATTTTAGATACTATAAAGAAGTAAGTATGTAAGCTTTTATATTGGAATATCGAGAAAGTTGTGCTTTTTGTGCTGGAAATAATTTACAGATTAGAAGATAAGGAATGGTCTTATTTCGGTGTATATTTTAAATTCTGCAGTAAATTCAACGTTCCTTTCGATGGTAATGTAATTGAAAGCAGTATTAATAACCGTCCAATTATTATGTCTGTTTCAATAAGTACACTGAAACTTTTGCAGGAATGCATGTAAAAAACTGCAAACTTTTGTATTTTCTGCAACTCTTACATATACTCAACCTGTATCTAAGAAGCGTGATGGTATCAATTCTGCTAAAATGAGTACAGATGAAAAAATCAGTAAGTTCTTTCGAGTTGTCTAATTTTATCGTTAACTTTCGAAATTTTGAATTTTATGCAGAAATATTATTTAATAATTTTCTATTGTAAATGTAATAAATAGATTTTTTCTTCCTGTAACTGCAGGACAATACATTATTTTAAAAGCACATACGCCGTGAGCTTTGGAATTTCCTTTCAGCATTTTTCGTTATCTTGCTAAAAATTTGTTAATCAGCATGATTCTCTTTTTAATAGGGAAGAATGTACAAAATGCTATATTTTATTTTCCATACTTATTATGCCTTTATTATACCTTATTTTTTATGTCTTATCCATTTCAGCATACTTGTTATGCCTTTATTATACCTTATTTTTTATGTCTTATTTATTATGCCTTTGTTATGCCTTATTATGCTTTTAGTTTTTGTTTTTTTTTTTCTGCTTACGATAGTGAATGTAGCATTTAACTTGCTAATAACAGAAGAATCGATATTAGTGCATACAGGCTCTAGATTTTTATTTGTGGATTAATTATCTCTTGCTAAACTATCAGTATTAAGCTATTTTTTGCAAGGAATATCAAGATTATTTCATATCTTGTTTACTTGTTTTTAGTACATGTGCATATTAGAAGCGTATATTCACGAAACAGTTTTCTTTTTGATTGTTTTTCTTGACTTTGCGATAAACTCCTATCTTTGTTCTTTAGGCAGATTGATTGAAATCACTGGAATACGAAAGGAAAAGCATAAAATCATTGATATTACTGGCGAAAGAGGTACAGCTAAGACAGTTGTAGAAGCTCGAATAAACTGCAATAATTTGTTGGAAAAGGTACGATTCGTTATGGATTACTATCTATCCTGATTGTCTCTTCTTAATGATTTCTTTTCAACTGATTAAAACTTACTGATTAAGGATACGAATCTTATATATCTATTGAATCGTTATGCCGGGCGGACATTAGTATTCACCAATTCCGTCGATGCATCTAGAAGGTTACATGGAATCTTAAAACAGGTAAAACGGAAATTCTTTTATCATAATTTAACGAAACCTGTATAATATTAAGCAAAGAATATTTTTTTTTAAAAAACATGCAGTTCTTTTTTACTTTTTAGGTGCATCGCTTTGTTTTGATTGTTTTTCAGCTTCAGCACAAACCTGCCCCATTGATGTTGCATGCGAAAATGATGCAAAAAAAACGTTTAAAAAACTTGGAAAAGTTTGCTGGTAAGTTCTTACTCCATTTCCCTTTTTAATTTGGTTATTAGTTTAAATCAATGCTTGCAGTAGTTGTAAGATTTTCATCACTGTTTCTTTTGAATTTTTAGTAGAGGAAAATTCTGTTCTGTTCGCAACCGATGTAGCGGCACGTGGTTTAGATATTCGAGATGTTCAGCATGTTATTCATTATCAAGTGCCAAAAACTGCTGAGGTAAATGTTAAAATTAAATGAGTGGTAATTTTAATTAAGCTATACATGATTTAATATCTTATTATGTATCATGGAACTTATGACTTTAGTCATTTGATGATTTGCTCTGCTCTGGCTGGCATTATGTGTGAAATGTGTTACATGTCATCATTTTTTAAAGTTTAGTAGCTGTGTATCAGTTTCTTAATTTTCGAGCCATATATATATTCTTTATAGCTTTATATCCATCGATGCGGTCGTACAGCTCGGGCAACGAAAGAAGGACTTGCTGTCTTACTTATTGATTCCCAAGATGTTCCTTATTACCAGAGGATATGCCGAAATTTGAGTAGAGGTTGGTTGGTGTTCACTGTTTCACATCTATCACCGGAAAATTTTATCCTGACTTTGGAAGTTTTCGTAAAGTGAATAACCAGGGAAATCGGGTATTGGGACATTAATTCTATTCTCTATTTTTCTTTTAATACTTGAATTTCGAAACTATCAATAGAGAAAAAATGGAGCCAAAATTGTCAAGAATGAGATCAAAAGTTAATTTCAATATTTAATATTACAGGTAAGAATGCTTATATATTTTAAAGAAAAATGAGTTTCTGTTGCCTTAGCTAAATGTAATGAAGTTAGCATTGACTTCAAGCTACGTTTTCAATGTTGTTACAGTGTTTAAAAGTACACATCGCAATATAAAAATATTAAAATGTTTTCATTGGAATAACAACCATAATCGATGAGAGGATATTTGAATTCCAGAAAAGGAATTTCCCATATTTCCACTCGACTCACCTGAACTATATGGCGTTTTGAAAAAGAGGGTTGAAGTTGCAACAGCAGCAGAAGCGTTAGATCATCGATTAAAGAAGGTGACAGTTAACAAAAGGAATTTTTATATACTTTCAGTAATATCTAAATCATATTTCATCTCTGATTTAAATATATTTCTTTGTATTTTCATTTCAACATACTATGCAGCTTTTTCTCATGCTCTTAGATAATGCATATTATGTGATAATTGCTTGCATAAATTTGTAGATGCATTCCAAACAATTGTGGTTCGAGAAGGCAGCTGCAAGTGCAGATTTGGAGTTAGACGGAAGGTTGATTATATGTTTTCTGTTTTGAATAATACTTCTCACTTAGCGTTTTTCAAAGAAAAGATTTTTGTTTTCCTAGAAAAAATCTTGAAATAACACTTACCGATTAAAAATGAAAAAGATTGATTTTGATAGAGATAAAAAAGTTTCAGGAAGATAATTTTGGATTGTTATTTACAAGATTTTGTCAGCGATTGGTGAGATTGTTAATTCCCTATGTCTTTGCTTTCTGATTAATTTAAGGAATCAATTCTTTCAATCAAGGAAACAATAATCAACGGTATTCATTGTAGTTGCAAAAATTTTAATGTTGATTTCTATTTTAGTGGATACAGAAAGAAAACCACAACAGAAATGACTGAAGATCTGCGAAAAGAGAAGAAAGCATTGTTGATTCAATTGAATCGTTTGTTGTCACAGCCATTGCCAGCTAATCATGTTCATGTCAAGGTAAAATTTTTTTTTGTGAACAGATAAGTCCTCACTACTAGTTAGCTGCGATCGCTTTTACTGTGATTTTTCAGGCAATCTTGGGCTGCTTATATATTGATTTTTTTTCATTCAGATTCTAGTTATTAAGGTTTATTTTACTTTTACAGTAGCTTATTGAATATTTAATTTGTCGATGTGAGTCGATACGGCAAAGGAAAAGTCAATAGAGTACTGGGATGAAATATGGAATTCTATCATTTAAGATACATTGCGGAAACTAATCACAATCGTTGATAAAGATATTGATAAACATTCTTTTTATTTTATCTTAAATTTATGATTATATTTTGAAGAACGTTTGTATAAGGAAAATGTGTCGATACCTCCCTTTCCTTTTCTTTCTTTCTTCATTATTTTTTTGACAAAATCTGATTATTATCATGGTGTTTTTTAATTTTAAAGAGTTAATTCGGACTCATATGTATTTATATTTTGCTGCGCGCTCTATACACAGATTTCTTAATATAAATCAGCAAAAATTCCATCAAAATATGCAACAGATATTTAATTTTCGGTTATTCACCAGTTTTTCCTTTCTAGAAAACTCGTTATGTAACTGCAGAAATGGTGTCAAATTACGGAAAGTCATCGACACAAAATGCAATTATATCATTAACTGAAAATATGGCACATGAAGAAATATTGAAGAAGAAATGTGGGAGTGTTTTTGTGCGCCGTTTTAATACCTCAAGAAGGAAGAGGAAAAAGCAAATTAAAAGATGATATTCTATTAATACATTTTTCTGTTTTGTCCATTTTACTATGATTCTAGCTAGTAAAAAAGAGAAATTAACTTTATCTTTTTTTATATATATCATATCTTTCAGGAAACATTGCGGATCTTTACTAAAGACTTTCATACCATTCATTAATATACGTTAGCTGAATTTTAGGATTGACTGCTTTTGGCAGTTGTTAGTATATCATTCAGAATTATCTTAGTGATGATTGCAGGAAATTCTCTATTATTAATGAGTTTCAAAATAATCCATACCTAATGAATAGGCTTGATTGGCATTACGGTGTAGGAAATCAATAAACATTGCACGGCGCTTCGTGAGATTATCCGATTTTTTTAATGGAAAAAAGTGTAAGATCAGAATTTCTTTTTCTAGAATAGCATTTATTGTCGATATGTTTAATGTTTGTTGAATTGAATTGTTGATTTTGGTTCATAGATTTCAGCGAATAACAGTTTTGTTTGAATTGTTAATTTTATTATTATGTCAAATTTAAAATATATTAATGAAAAAAAAGCTTAATTCTGCTTATTCTCTATATTAACATCTATGATGATTAATCATGCATATTTTACGTTGTTTTTTTTTTGTGAAAATTCGTAGGTAAAAAAAATGGAAAAAGAAAACTTCCTTTTTTGTAGAAAAATTTTTAAGATAATTCGGTTTCATAGAGTTTTTTCCTCAATTTTTTTTAGAATTTAAGATAATTATTGGAAAGTGTGGCTGTAATGATGAATGTAAATGAAATGAATAGATAAAAAATGGATATGTAAGTAAAGATGATAGAAACAAATATGAGAGGAAGAGATACAATAGAATGATGATGATTAACTAAATGATAAAGTATCAAAGCTCCAGGAAGATACTAAATAATACATATATAATCAGTAGAAGATATGTGTAATCAGTAAGGAAGGATAGGTATAATTAATTATATATCATATGTATAATTAATAGAATTTTAGCTTATAATATTTTTTGAAAAGATTAAATTTGAAAAATAAAACTCCGAGAAGATACTAAACAATACATATATAATCAATAGAAGATACGTATAATCAGTTAAGAAAGAGAGGTATAATTAATAAAATTTTCGCTTATAATATTTCTTGAAAAGATTTCATTTGAAAAATAAAAACGGTTGAAATTGAAGTTTTGCTTATGGAAAATTTCCTCATTTATAAGTGATAAAAATGAAGGATAGAAGATGATAAAATGTTAGTAATAAGATAATTAGCAAAATGGAAGGCATAAAGTAAAAATGAGTTTAAAAAAAGGAAAAAAAGAGTGATAGCTTTTTTTTTTTGTTTGGCGAGGAAACAAAATAAGAGAAAATTGATAGATTTGCGTAGCTGCTCAAAAGAATATAGTTTCTGAAAAAAAAAAAGGAATGGATTTAAAATTTAACAAAAAAGTTCAAAACAATTCCGCTTCATAATTGATGATTTACAACAGTTGGTTCGATTCGATATTTTTGTAACACTCATCTTATTGTTTTCTTGACTAGTTCCAAGCGTATTTTTTGGAAAATTTGAAGCTAAATAATGAGTATTGTTTGTATTTGAACTTAAATAATACGTATATTTCTATTTTAATAAGTATATTTTGATTTGAAGAGTTTTGGAAAATTTTGAAGCTAAATAATAAATATGTTTTAACTCAAATATATTTTAATTCAGATAAGTATATGTTTAAAAGTATATTTGTATTTTGATTTATATTTGTGAAATTTTTTGTGAAATTTTTATTTATTTCTTTTCCATAATTTAATCGATCAGCGTCTAATATTTTAATGGAATAATGATGTGAATATTATGAATGTTTTATCTTTTATTTTGTTAAAATTTAAAGAATATTTTATATATTTTTATCCATGCAATAGTGCTGGATTAATTAAGGAATGAATAAATTGAACAAATTTACATTTATTGGTATCATGCAAGCAATATGCATGATGCAGCATGCAAACATGCCATGTAATTCCATAAATATTTTATTTTTTTTTTCTCTCACTTTTCATTAAATTATTCAATCAATTAAGTATCACATTTTTCCATTATTAAAATGATATTTGTTATTGCTTATGATCGATTGCTAAAGATGAAAAAATTATTCAAATTTACGGATACCTGATAATTTTTTACTTAATACACAATTTTTTTTTTTATTTAAAAAAAAGTGAATTTTACGCAAAAATCAACTAAAATTTTTCACCTAATTCTCCTAAATTTAATTTAAATAAATTCCCTTAAATTTAAGCAAATATAAGTAAATTCCCTTAAACTTAAATTTAAATTATCTTTCATATGCCTTTTAAAGTGATCATTGTCTTATTATTTGTCATTTAATCGTTATTGCTAACATCAAATCGATTTGCAGTTAAATTTCATTGCATGATAGCAATTTGAAATAATATATTTGAAATTTAAATGATTTCTTTATTTAAATTGCCTTTTTCAGTTTTTTTTTTTTTTTTTTTAAATATTTTCATAAATATGCTCAAAATTTTACAACGTCAAGTTTTGCATTTGATTCCATTGTACAATAATAAATCGTCGAATGGAAGGAAAAAAGAAAAACGAAGAAAACATTTTCATGAAAATTGTCGGTTTGTTTTCTCTTTTTTTTTTTTGATAGAATAAATAAAAAAAATTGATCTATAAATGTTCGCATGATACCATCGTATAATTTGTTTGCATAAAAAAAGAATACTCGATAAATTGTTGTCAAATGAAATTATTTTTTAAAAATAAGAAAATATTGATTAAAATCATTACTTAACCGATAATCTAAAATTTTCATCTTTCTTTAATTTTTTAAAAAATTACGAATTTTTTTTTTGCAATTTACCAAATTTATTTTTGCAATTATTAGTTGTTAGTAGTAATTTATGATTGCTATAATATTAATTAATAGGATGATAATTTCGGAATTTTTAGAATTTTTTCCATCAATCTGACATATACACATCCCGGATATGTGGAATCTTTTATTCTTTTTTCTTATTTTTTCTTTGGAAT
>UPTC01001050.1:0-21031 GCA_900537255.1 Acanthocheilonema viteae
ATGTTAAGTTCATTTTTATTGCTACTTATTTTTCGGGAGTTTTTGATTTCGCTTCAGACATCAAGGATAATTTTCATTGCTATTTAAATTAATATTTAAAAAAGTGATCTGGAAGTAATTGGTTCAGAAAATAAATAATAAAAAGTAATTTCGAAACTGATTTACAAATTTAATTTAACATTCCAGTTGTTGAATGTTTTGCTGATGAATAAGAAATGTTTTAAAAACTGTAATCGACTTCGTCAAAATTATTCTACAATTGAAATTTGGAAATAGCGGCGGCAATGACATTACCTTACAAAGAGATTAGGCAATATTATTTTTTGGTATGTGTATACCACATCTGTTTTATATCAAAAATTAAGTGCCATTTAAGAAGTTCTGAATGAAATTTTGGTATATTTCTAATAACTTCTTATCATGACCCAAATAATCCTCTTTCTATTTTGATGTAAGAAATTTTTAAGCAATCAGTGTCACAACAGTTCATTTCAAATGCTATCCTCTACCGTTGTGAAATTTTTAAATTTATAGAACTTCTGATTTAAGCAGTAGATTTATAAATTTGCAATAATTTTATAAAAAATTTCACTTAAAAGAGCATGAAGCTTCAAGTTACCAAAGCAGGGAAAAGAATATGATGAAGGAAAGCACTTATTTATCTCCCTTGGAAAAATATCATAACTCCTCGAAAATGCAGTAATTCAATTTCATTTAGCTGTTTGTTTTTATTTCATCAACATCCATTTTGTTTGAGTGTTAAAAAAGAGTGTTGTGACAATCATTCTGTATAATGTGAACTTTCTGAATTTAATTTCTAATTGATTTAGGGAGATAAAAATGTATTTATTACTGTCAAACACATTATTTTTGCAAAACATAGATTCAGATTCACACAATCATTATCACACGATATCTATAAAATTTTATGCATGTTAATTTTTTTATTTATAGAAAAATTGAAATTTTTAGATAAATCATAACTTTTATATAAACGTACCATTCTATAAATAGATCAGGGACAATTTTCACTTTTTTCAGGAAGGGTGAGCAGTAGAGGTGGGAAGTGGGAAAAAGATAGAAAATGAAAGAGAAATGATGAAGAAGAGAGAAAAACAGTTAAAGTTAATTTTAGAAAATGATAAGAGTATGACATTTCTGTTGATTGATTGTTTTATTCGGTTTGGTTCCATCGAAGTTTACGTGGTTTAATTTATGAAAAGCAGAGGAAGCGATGATTTTTGGTTGAAAAATCGAGATCTTTTTTAGAAATGGAAAATGATCTTCTTTGTCAACCCGATTTTTCTCAATTCAAAAAAAAAGCACGCACAGATTGTAATAATTATGAAGTGCCCTCGTGAAACATGTGCAATTAATTACATAATTCAATTGGTGCAGCATACTGAGAACTACCAGAAATCATCAATCAATTGGTTTATCACTCTCCAGATGTGATATCATCAGGAAACTGTAAGAACACTTGTTTTTTAAAACAAAGATATAGCCGATTTTTTGGTTCAAATTTCAAAATAATTCTTTGATTATCACTGAAAAAAAAATTTTGCTAAAAAAAGAACCGCCAATAGAATTTGATAAAATAAATATCAGTAAAAATCAAACAGAAGAAAACTAATGAACCATTAAAATATTGGTGAAATATCCAAGCATCCCTCATATTTTATCATAATACATATCTGCGCAGATATTTTTATTACTGTGTTTAATTTATTCTTGGAAAATTCGTCGGTTTTTTCAGGATTTAATTAATTATTGAGATCTCACTTGTCATTAACGGTTAAAAATCAGAAACAGGTAAATAAATAATATTTTGATCAAATATCGAGAGCAAAATTTGATTGAAACGGCAAAAATTTCTGATTTCAGGATATCTCGAATCCTTGACGATAAAAAACGTGAATCATTATCAAATGTTGCTGGTACATTGTACTATATGGTACCTGAAGTAGGTGCAAATATCTTGAGGATACGTGAATATGGCCATAAAGCTGTTATATGGAGTCTCAGATGTGTCTTTTATTATTTATTATTATATCATTTATTATTGATTCACGGGACAAGGAAAAGTATCATTTATTATTGATTCACGCACCAATAATTAGTTAAATCAATTCCTCTTTTCTCGTCTTTCATCTAAAATTTTAAAAATTTAGAATTTATAAATGGAAACTTCCAAAAAAGAAAAAAAAACTTCAACTAACCTTATCTTATCAGTTATTTTTAAAGTTTTTACTTTTTTTAAAGTGAATTTTCCACAGGTTCCATTTAATAAAAAAGAATTATGCCGAATATTTCTCTTTGTAACATGTGATAACTATGTTGCATATGGTGATAAACCGGAATTATCATTCGATATCGATGAAAATATTAGGATGGTAAATTCTCAATTGGAAATTGATAACATGAAGTGAGCAACCCCAGATCAATTGTACACTGAAATTTGTAAATGGGGTGGTAATAGGTGAAGACATAGCGATGATAGCGTGGATGATAGTTTAAGCTGTCGAAGTTATTATAGTATCGATTAAAAGAAAAGTTAACATCATTTCATTTTTGTAATAGTAAGACTGCTAGATTGTGTTACAACAGGTTTTATTCGATATGTATGCATCGTTGACGTAAAATGCATTCCATTCTTTTTTCTTTGCAAAAAATATTATTTGAATTTAATATTGCATCCTGAAACTCTCTAACACTCTCACTATTGTCTTCTATTTCACTCGTATTTTGAATAATAAGTTAACCATAAATTCGTGTGGTACTTAATAAGCCATCAAATCCTTTCCCATATTTCTCTATAATTTTAACCAATGATATGTATATATTTAATATTTATTTTTGCATGATGTCAATTTTATTTTTCTTTTAGGTGAAACAGTGATTAGATATGTGAAAACAACTTAGAATCCTGAATTCCTAATTAAATTAAAATTCGTTAACTTTCCCTCCTGCTAAATTCTTATAGCGCATAAAAAAACGCTTGCTCAATCATCATAATAAATAATTTATTTATTACCTAATTCTAATTAATTAAAATTTTCTAAAACATTATTTTTGAATGTGTAGTGTGAGCTAACTACAAATTTCAGGCAAACATTACAAATGCCCATTTTGTTTTGTTTCGCTCACAAAAAGTGCATAATTCGATTTGTATATCTGTGTTATAATGTCGAATATTTTGTAAAAATTAGATGGGATTTGAAAGTTATAAAAATTAAAATGAATATGAAAAGCACAACATACCAAGTAAAAAACCAGAAAATACCATAAAAGAAAGTAATATAGAAAAAGAGTTTATTTAGAAGTCAATTTTGTTGCTTCATCTTTTTAAATAACAGTAAATTGTATGAAGACATATAATCCAATCCAATTCGGAAATATATCGACAATAATGCTTTAAAGCTTAAAGTTTCAGTATTAAACTCTTAACTAACCACTCTCAAAAAAGAATGTACAAATACAAGTTAGAATAATTAACTTTATGCTTAACCAGTAACTTACAATCTCGGTAAAATCATAAAATTGAAAACTTCAGTTGGAAGGTAGTATTACTAATAATAATCTATCACGGATAGTCGATTGAATATGGAGTGTAAAAATTCGACAAAATTTAAACCAAACTTTTTATACACGCATTGAAAATAAGATTTTATATTCACAAAATTATAAGAAATTAGCAAGAAAATATTGGATGTTGGATAAAACCGTTTGGTAGATAAATTTTTTTTGTTCATTAATCTGCTCGATTCCAAAAGATTGCTTGTTTATGCATGTTTATAGGAAGTTTTTTCAACCGCCATCAACAACAAGACTCTATAAACGACAATGTTCTGCTGCTGGTATACTTCAAGATTAACTGAGAAAGTTGAGCATAATCGAAAAGAACTCTCTTTCTATTCAAAAATATAGCTCGAGGGATAAGTTTATTTAATTGCATAGGCTTTTCACTAATTTATTCCCAACTAATGATTTTTTTTTTTAAAAAAATTCGTTTAAGATCAATTACAATGAGGAATATCACAAAAGAAAAAAAAAAGCTCATTAATAATGGGAGAAATTAACAGCTATTCATTTTTGATTGAGAAATAAGAATGATCAATACCATCGGCCAATTCAAATAATTCATTATTTAGCGCTGCCACTAAATTCATTTATTGCTCACTGGCATGTACCTAAAAAACAGATATTGTGATGATGGATGTGGAAAAGTAGATAATTTTTGTCTGTTCTGTACATAACGTCAACCGATGGATTATCCGAACAATTTAAATAGTTGACAATCTGAGTCTTCTTTTTTCTTGCGTAAACTGAAAGTTGTGCAAAACAAAAAAAAAAGCAAAAAAAAGACAATATTGCAAATCTATGCTATATAAAAAAGAATTCAAGAGTCTACACATTTATCCATTATCGAAAATATCTAAGTAATGAATAGTATTAGAATCAAAAAAAAAAAACTTACGGCACATCTATCGTATTCAATAAAGCATCCAGCTTCCGTAAATTCTAAACATTACATTTAAAGAAATCATTTACTTCTAAAATTATACCTCAGGACTTCCAAACTACTCGTAACTCTCAGCTTAATTGTTTAGTTTACATGAAATCTGTTTTTCAGTAATGCTTTACCTGTTGAATGGTCCAGTTACTGGTACGAATATAAAAAATAAAAAATAAAATGTTTTGCAACTAAAAATATGCAAAAGAACATATCAAATATGGAATTTAGTTGTTAGAAAATAGAAAAATTACTCCTAAAATACAACATCAAAATGCCAATAAGTCCACTTACCTTCGATGACTGCTCAATTATTGAATCTAAAGAAGCGAAATTTTTGCTAGCCATCCCAAGAAGCTGAAAGAAATCGTTGTAAGTTCTTTTAGAAAAAAAATTTTTAAAGTTTTGAAATTATCCATAATACAAGTAAGCTGATGCATCCAATTATTATCCAATAAAAATCATCGCAAGGATTACAATTAAAAGGACTAAAAGGATACATAGGATAATATAAGATTAAGGACTACAAAAAGTGTTTGTGAAATTTCGAACCAAATCAATCTGTCATCATAGACAGCATCATTAAAACACTAATTTCATACCCTTTTATGTTAGTTCACCTATCCCAATTAATAAATATTACCAGTTCTAAGTTTGCTTGAACTGGATGAATCCTGCTAACTCCATGGATGAAAAAAAAAATTTTTATAATAAAATACAAGCCTCATTTGAACGTGATGCAACCTGTATATGAGAAATAATCAAACCGCAATCCTGAATGCAATCCTGTATTTTGCCAGGTAAACGAGTACGACCCTCTAATGGTATATTACTGCCACTCATATATGTTTCCAATGTTCGGCTCACCTTAACCGAACATTTCCTAAATCATTCACTGATATACTTCGGTATCCATCTTATGGTGCTATACGAAATTGACATATATATACTTCTTGCAATTGAAAAATCTTTCAACGCAAAATTGTTGAATTTAACAATATCATCATAAATCGATTCATGAATAATACTTGAAATGTGACCATATTTAGCTTCACAATTCAACAACATCCTAAATGATATGTCTCAGTGTTATATTCCCTTGATAATCGATTATATGTATATGTATATGTAAGCAGATGCTTTCGATTCAGCGAACTTTAATCTCTTCTGAGTGCACCACTTCCATAAACTAATCATCTTTAATAAGCCAGAACAGTTGAACAACTTTGCGATAGAAAACAAATAAATCAATAACACAGTGCAGCTTCCCACCTATAATCCTACAAAAATCTGTCATGTTTTTTTTTTTCTACAATTTTCCTTCTCTACAAATCTTAAACATAACGAGACATAGCATAATTTATGTTTCCAATCAAATTCAGCATCATTAAAGAACATAAAAAAAAAAAACAAGTAAATCACCCCCTCCAAACATTTATTTAAAATCTTTTACTTTCCCAATTCGAAAATTCATATCAGAAAAACAAATCAGAGAAGAGAATAGACAGCAAACTACTGTAATAAAATTCTTGCCTACCATTCAATCAGTGTAACAAAACAAATTTGTTTTTAAAGGAAAGTATCACAATAAGTCCTAAGTCCTGTGAAACCAAATCATGAAAGATCCCTATCAGAACCATTTTCAAAAGCGTTTTAGCACTTTCGAAAATTTCAAATTTCCGTATATGAGAATAAATTTCAGCTATGTTAAAAGGATAAAAATCACCGGCAGTTAAAGTTGTAATCGACAATAGTATGTTTAAGAAAACAGGATTTAAAAGACAAAACAAATTATATCTAAGAATATGACATGACCGTAATTCCCATACGTTAAACCGAAATCCCAAAAATTACCGAAGAAAACTTCAAGACCCGTAGTATGGTGTGAATTTTTGCTGAATGAGAACAAGAATAGAAAGGATCCTATAGGAGAGTCTAAACTGCTTCCAATCCGAGCAAAGTAGTAAGCAAACATTCATAAATATTCAGAAAACAAGGAACAAGAAAAAAATAGAAGATATTTATGGATGAAACAAAAATGATAGCGGTTTGAATGAACTGACGCATGTATTTCTATATTAAGCATTTGATGGCATAATAAGATGACGAAACAAACAGCGAGATGATAAAACAAGAGAAACAAGAAAAGTAAACTGTTATTCCAGAAGTGTTTTCTGTTTGGAAATTAGCACAAAACTAAAATTTTAGTTTCACCGAGACAGCATAAAAAAAAGAAACATACAAATCCACCGGCCTGAAATGACAACTATGATTACTGGAATGATTGCAAATGGAACAATATATGGCATCATTTCAGGTCTCCATATTTTCTTGAAAATTTCTTTTGCATCATACCGATGAGATTTTCCTCGAGTATGTAGACAGGAATTCAAATAAGAATGATGGATCAAATAAACCATAGCTAATTCATTATAAAGCCAAAATAAATAGTTGAGACAAATGTCAACTACACGAACATACGTCTGTTCACATAGCATTTTCCTACTAAAACAATAAAGTAAATTTCAGATGTCCAGGAAAGATTATTCCGAAATAAGAATAGAATTTTAAAGAAACAAGAAAAAATATTGGCAAAACTAACCAAATGAACTTCCAGTGATAGAATGATTATAGTAACAAAAAAAAAAAAAATTTTTCAAGGAACATGAAATCCTGGACACTGGTCAAGAAGCATTCCCAAGCAATGATAGAACATAGGCAAATGCTTTAAGAAAAAGAGACCAGAAACTGTGCAAAAAAAATGAATCTGAGTAAATAATAAGCAGTAAGAGAGATAAAAATATAAGGAACAATGAACAGACAATCAGTCAAAACAGGAGAAAGTCTCATAACGTATTCGCAGTAGAGCGCTTGAAACTTTATTTGTGGATAAGTTTAATATATCGGAAATAAAGTCGATATCCTATACTGATTGCCTATCCGCAAATTTGTAACAATCCTTTTTTTTTTTAAATCTCTTCCAAAAATCGTAAATATGAGAACATATTCCATAATCGAACCGAAAAAAAAACGATCGCTTACTTCTGGAAACAGTCATACGGTTGTTGTCCAATGACCATTACGGTATATGCCTGAAATAATAGTCTACTGACTAATGAACAAAGAAAAGATAGAATTAATGTTCAATCTTAATTTTATATGTTACATAATATAGCACTTGGAAAACAGAACTAATCAGCTCATGTATTTTCAAAGACGTTAAATAACGCATTCGAAATATGCTAAAATATTGAAAAACTCTAAGATAAGCATTTAAAGTTCCATTACGTGCAGTAAGTTCACTTCGACCAAAATAATTTATATGTAACAGTTATGTAAAGGTCCAAAACAAGATTTAGAATTTTGTGTGTAAAGTTTTTGGAAACAGATACCGTTCTGCGGAATATTAATAAGAAAAGGATAGTAAAAAGAAACACATAACAATGTATTAAAATGCTTCGAATAAATGGATGTGCGTAAACGCAAAGGAGAAGAACGAAACCAACACCACTACATCTCCCTTAAATTTAAGAAAAAAAAAAGCTGATAAAGCAGTGAGCATTAACAATACCAGTGTAAAAGACGAAATGCAGATCCAAGAGCATTTTTTAAAAATTCACTTCTTTTTCCTCCCGAACGAGAATAAACCCCTTTTCTTCTTTTTACTTTCTTTCGATTGATTCAGCTGCAAAATTTGACTTAACATCATGATACCTTATCGTTTACTTGACATATAATGTCTTTAAAATTAATTTGCTCACCATATATTGCATGCTGGAGGTCTGATTTGGCTAAATATATAACTATTATGGATAACGAAATCAGTTAGCCTCCATAACAAATTCTTCCTACATTCGTTCTCATGTATATGATGGTGCCATGATCATGACCTGATGCGATTTACTTAGTTTTTAAAATACAACACCTCACCTCGTCATCAGACAGTGCCATTTCTGAATTTCGTACTGCAGTATCATTTCCTGAAAGTCCAACAATATTTGCTGATCGGCAGCTTTATGCTGCAGTATTTTGATATAACTATGCCCATGTAATTCGGGGATTATTTAAGATTATTTAGAATCACAGATGAAAGTGATATAAAATTCAGGAAGGACATGCAAATACGCATATTAATGTCAAAAAAATATACAAAATGACCAAAAGATATGATTCACATACAAATAACATATCTGATCATATTGAGTGCAAACAATCATATGTTTTAGACCAATCAGATAAGAAGAAAAAAAGAAAGGAACTCGAAAAAAACATACTTTTAGAAAACAAATTTTTACGCAATGAAGCAAAACGATCCGATTTACTACGTGCGAACTTCGCTTCTGACGGTAGTGTCTTTGGCCGCTCCAGAAGAACTGCTTCACCATCAGGGGAATAACCATGCGACGAGCGACCCAAAATAAAAACAAACAAACAATCATGCGATCACAATACAAATAGTATTTACGAGCAGCATAGAATGGATGTAAGATCAGTTGCCAACCAGATCTCCAATGCTGTCATATTTATATCAAAAAATTAGTTCGAATAATTCCCTCCTTCAAACATCTTAGTTTTGCTCAACTTTGATAAGCATCATAACTCTTTAGAATTCTTAATTCCTTTTGTTCCTTTGTTCTAAAATTTGACAAATAAAAATTCCAATACCCGTAATATATTTCGAATTATTGACATTTTCATTTGCCAGGAGAAAAAAAGTCATGCAAAGTGCAAATTCATGCAACAATATATACATATAAAATTCAATCGCGCTTTCAAAAATCACTTATAAAGATGATTTCCGCAAAACGGCACTTCTGTACATAATCATAGCATCACATCAAATTATTTTTAATAATGAAGCCTTGATCTCTATGCTAAATCCAAGAAAACTTTCATACAAATGAAAACATCATAATAACACCTATACTTCTTACCACTACTGCTGATATTACTTTATCTACACTTTAAAAACCACAAAAAAATACTGGAAAAAAGCAAGAAACAAGCACTGACGATAAGGTAGCGTTGAAGATACAAAGGGCGAACTGCATACAAAACGACTCTGTGGTGAATCAGACTCATCGAAAGTGGTTTCCAACGTAAGACGACCAACTGCAACCTCATTAAAAATCACTAAATGGTACTTTCTTAGTAAGGATATATTAGTAAGGAGGCAAATATTATCATAGAAATAGCAAAGATCTATGTCTCACCCTCACGTTTCTAAAAGATGCTAAAATTTCAAAGATTTATAATTTCGTATAATGAATAGCGTCATATCAAGTTACGTATAGTCGGACAGCATCATGTACGAACCGAACAGATATTTAATAACTGCAATCAGTTTGAAGTTGTTATAAGACTTTTATCTCTTTCAATATTATTTAGTAATGTTGTTCACTATCACCAACATCAAAAAGATACATCATTACTAAAATAATATTTACACACACAGACACACACACAAAAATACCATCTTCACTGCACTATTCTCAGAGAAAAGCACACAATTATGAAATCATGCGTCGAAAGCACAATATATAAAACATGCATGATCCGGTCCTCATAACAACGACTAACCTCTGCCAGTAGAAGGCTGCGTAACAGGAAGCGAATGAGCACCAAAAGAAATTTCTCCTTCTTCATCAATCGAAGCAGAAGTCATGCCACTAAACGTAGGACGTGTGCGGTGTTCTCGAGCTGCTTGCATCAAGGATATTGTTTCTAGAAGAGTAGCTTATTAAAACGGAAATCACTGAACTCTGTACCCAACCAGAAGTAATGAAGACTAAGAGACAGCATATCATATTACGCATGCTGACCTCAAAAAGATTTAATATATATCAGGAACAATAATAATAAAAGAAAGCGTACCAACAGAGGGACTGTCGTTTTCATATAATGGTGGACTGGATGTCGTATGTTCAGTACTATCGGCAGCAGAACTTGATCTTGGAGTTTTTGCTTCAACTTCCTTCATATACTTCTGAATATCTTCGTCTGTTTCACTAGCAAACGGATTCGGTGCATATAGCTGTCGATAAACCTGCAAAAACGATAAATGCAAAGTTCAAATTCCATAAAAGTTGAAGTAGCTTAATCATATTACTCAGAAACCTGTCAAAAAAGCACAAGTGCATGCGAATAATTAAGGTTTATATAAATCGTCGAAGAGCCATTCTCAACTCATTAACAAATTAGGTAAACCTCCAGTTTCTAATACACAGTCTCGTCAATTCTTTACTACTGTCAGCTGCAAAACATTTTTCAGATGGGCATTTCAGAAACATACCTGTGCATTATGCTGATGCTGCCGATCAATTATACCTTTGCTGGCAGTACCGATCATGACCACGCGATCTGCCTGACCCATACCACTGGTTTCTGCGTCCTACATTACAAATTCATCTATATCTATTTGATCAATTAAAAAGTTTAATATATATGTATATATGTAAATGATTATTTAATAAAACAACTTCCTTACAAGATTCAAAAAACTAGTAATTTTATACCCACCAAACTGTTGCAAAATGACAATAAATTTTAAAATTTAATAGGCATGCAAAAATATACCGCCCGCATTTGTGCAATCTCTTCATATGTGACTCCATCCAAAATTTGGGATTGTGGGCCTGCTGAAGTTGTTCCCAATCGACGATTTTCTTTGATTGCTTTCTGCTTTTCTTTGAATTCCTTTGGATTTGCAGAGAAAGGACTGAACTGGTGTGGTGAAGAGATTTTAACTGGCGTTCCACTCTGAGATGGTGAACCAACATCTTGTACCCACTGAAACATTTATTTCGAATTTTTTTAATTAACCGAAATGTAAAATCGAGAATATGTCAACTAACGGAAGTGAAAAACTGAGAAAAGTGTTACACAAAGTAACAATTTCGCAGATAATCTGGTACAGATATATTACTCGAGTTTGGTGAAAATACCCAAACTGTTTTATCCATTTACTCAGTAAACTTGAAAACGCGCATGAGCAAAGAGAAATCAAAAAATAAAAAAGATTCCAATTCGAAAATCGAAATGTATAAAGATACCTTCGTAATCCTTTTCGGATTATTGGTGCCCGTTTCCAAGATTTCGATTTTCTGGTACGCATTCGGTGAATTCAACCACCGAGACCGTTCCTGTTCTTTACGCAACAGCGCCATTTTATGCGCAGTCACCGATTCATAATCAGATTCATCCACCTTAAATATAGAACACATTTCTAAGACAAGAAAGTTGCACAATCATCAGCAGTTATAGACTTTAGAATACAAGAATAAGAAGCAAATAAAAATATCTCATCCATTCAATCCTTCTATCCTAGGAAAGGTTTGGGATATAACGGGCTCCGACTATACATCAGTAGAATTTGCAAAAATAAATATGGACATGTGTGAGTTTCATTTAATTTCACACTCCATAATCCAGAACGATTAAACAAAAAGAACTTAACTAAATCATAATAATGACACATGAATGAATAAATAACACCCGCATTTTATATGGAAACCATGAGCGAGTGAAAATATTCAAAAAAGAAATCTGTCTTACGGTGCCAATTGACGAGGCGCTAGGTGGAACAGCAACATCATTTTGATTATTTGTCGATGAAGGAAGTGTCCTCGAACGAAAAAGTGGTTGCCGATAGATATGACCCGTTCGATAGCCCTAAAGACAACAAAACAAGGCATAGAAGAAATGTTTTTAAATATGTACTTTAAATTAAGGAAGACTAAAAGCTTTTGGGTTATGATAACGCTAATAAGAACATAATAAAAATTTCGTTTTTCATTTCACAATGTCAAATTTAGCGCATACATAAGGCACTTACCGCATTATCAAGTACACGCATCCATGCTTCCCATTCCAATTCACCAATCCTCCAGCTAATTTGCTTTCCTTCCGCGTCTTTTGCACCACTGACACCACCTCCTGAATATAACCTCATGTAAACTTCCTAATATTAAATTTAAGGAATTAAAAAGTGAAATCATTAAAGAGTAATTCACCGCCTTTTCGTGCTGTCATGTACGCTCTTTCAACGGCTTTTCCATCAGGTATTACGAGATTTTCGATACCGGCTCTTGCAGCTCTAATCTAAAATGAACTTTTGCACTACACTTTTTTCATTCAAGAAAAAATCAATATAAAATAGGATTAAATGGTAGGGTATAAGCAAACCACATAGGATTTATAAAGATGAAGAATTTAACAATATCAGAACTATGATTAGCTAAACAAATGAATAATAAATGAAAAAACATTTAAATAAACATAGAGGTACTGAAAATATAGTGCCATACAATGTCACTAATAATAGAAAATGAATTAAAATTAAACTTATATAAACCCTTATTAGATTTAGAAATCTCAGGAACATAAAAAGTATAATGTATAATGTAACAACTACACAATAACACAAACAAATAACCATGAATTTGAGATAATTCAAAAATTCAATAATAGCCCTCTATCTATAGATACGACGATTTACCATCTTTAACCATCTGATAAGAAATTGTTTGAACCTGATGATCGCAAGCTGTGACCAAGTTTCTTATCACATATACTGCTTCCTCAACCGTTTCACAACATACCAAATATCCATTCGTACGTAGTATGAAAACCTGAAGTGCTTCACTGCCGAATCTATCACAAGACAAATTTTTGAAATATCGATGATTGAAAAACTTATGATCAAGGACCTGAACTTTGCTAACAAATGATTCTGAAAGTATTCATATTTCGCGCTGTGCGCACAATACGTTTACATTTCACCCTTACTTTACAATGTAATTACAATGTAAATCAAACAATATATGTAAAAATAAACTACATAAATTAAAAGCAGTAAGGATGCATTATGAATCTAAGAAGTAGGAGCACTTACAATAAGTTTAGAAGATGGTAAAACGCACTGCCTGCACAAAAAACATGCATTGGCAAGCCGACACAATAGTTTAATACACAACCACTATTGACGAAGTGTAGTGACAACATCAAAAACAAATAATATTTTTTTTTTTTAAAAAAAGTTAATATCAAAAACTTTGAAAAGTTCCTCATATCAAACAACAATAAAGTATCAAAATCAGTACTCCTGAAGTCTCCAACAAACGGAAGAAAATTTTTCAAATTTCATCTAAGAGTTAATAATTCATTTGAGATACGGTCAGAGATAAAATGCAACATCCACGATAAAACAGCAGCAAATACGACTAGCACGGCAAAAAATCCTAAAACACAAACATGACATGCATTTTGATGGTTACACTCAATTTTTTTCAAATAAGACTAGTTCATTGATCAGCTTCCCCATGTGATTTGCAAACACATTTCCATTAGAGATTTTGAAAGAAAAAAGACAATAAACTGTTTCAGATTTTATTTTACTTCGCATGGTAACTTTAAAATCAGAAATTCTAAAGTGATGAAATAACCATTAATTTCAGGACTAACACTACAGAAAGCAATAAATCATTTTAGTGTAAAAAATAAATGAGCGTTCCAAATGACTACTACTACTAATATCATTCTTGTAAAAAACACAAAAAGCCAGGCGTGCCTGAGTTTCACAAGCGATAACTGCATTGAAAGCAAGATGGAGAGCATCCTCAACAGATTCGCCACATGCTACAAATCCATGATTCCGCAATAACATCACCTAAAACTTCTCATCAAACACTTCACGCAAATAAGCAAGCAATTCATTCAGATAAAAGAAAATGAGAAACCTACCATCTAAAGAATCGCCATTTCTTCAAAANAAAAAAAAAAAGCATGCAAACATACGTTTCGATAACAACATACGTTTCGACTACCTTGGTATAAATAAAAGATTTGAGATTTTGTCTGACTTAATTTAAACTATGTCGAATAAATTTATAAACCAATTATTCTCACACACTTGTATGGTTGCAGAACAGCATGTGCTGTTTATCCTTCACTTTGCTAAGACCACCTGCATAAGTTTTGTAGATTAGGATCTAAACGAACCTTGCCTAAAGCAAAAAGTCTCGGAGGGATGTACCCCGCTTAGGAGAGTTCCAGCAATCCAAAGACTAAGCGCTCCAAAGACTAGGCGATTTCGATCCATATTTTGCATATTAATTCCTGTTCCTCAGAAACAAAAACAAAATTTTGCAAAACTCACATTTTTATCGCCAAGATCTTTGACGATTGATTCCATTTCAGACTCATCATTCAATATACCCTGAAAATTTTTCTTTAGGAAAATAAGTTTCATGTGGCAGTTGCAAAATAGTTTAAATAAAGCAATAAAATGTATGTGCCTTTCTAACCAAAAATTTTTATATAAAAATGAACAATCTCATTCCAATTAATTTAAAAAAAAACAAAAGCAAACCTGGTAGTCATGGTAACCTACAGGACCAATGATCATTGCTTCCTGAGAGAGTGGCAGAAGACCGCATTTCATCGATGAAATTGCAGAAACAACAGCAGTATGCATGTGCAACACGCATTTCACGTCGGGGCGTGCTTTGTGAATTGCTGCATGCAGAACATAGCCTGCCTAACAACAATTAATTATTGGTCAGTTGAATCACAACAAAATAACTAATAATTGGAATGGTATTAGTGTATTGAAAACATAGACAATTATGATATTTACTTCATTGATTCCTAGTTTGGTGGATCCACGATCAATGATTTCGCCATTAATATTGATTTTTATCAACGAACTGGCTGTAATTTCATGGTACAACAATCCGAATGGATTGATCAGTAGTTCGTCTGAATCTGGTAACTTCAGCTAAAAATCATAAGGGAATATTATTTTCATAAATTACCAGCTGTAATTAAATTAATGAGTGATGCTAATATTCTGTATCCTGTGTGTACTATAAGGTATTTAAAAAGTGGTCTTCATAAAGAATAATGGGTAAGACACCCAACACACAACATATTATAGAAAGAATATGAAAGAACATTTATAAAGAAAAAAAAAATACTGTGACTTTCAAAGATCCGATTCCATAAACAACATTTTAAACCCTGCATATAATAACAAAAGGAAAGAGAATAAGGGAAGGAAATATAATAATTGTTACCGTAATATGGTTATAAATTCCCTGCGACCACTGGAAAAGATCCACTAAACGATATAGTGAAGCTAATTTATTCCTGAATAGTTTTTCAGTCCGCGTGTAACTGTCACTTCCTTTGAGATCGGCAATGGGTAATACAGCTCCACCTCCTCACAAATTAATCATTTTATATGGGGAAACGATACGGATATCATCAAAATACAAAACAGTAAAAATAATATTTCATCACTACTTTAAAATCAAATCTTGATAATATAGGTTTCACAGTTCTGCCATAAATAAAGTGCCACTATTTTAATGTTTGTTAGCAATAATAATTTAATTCTCCGTCTATCACCACAAAAAAGAACATAATTTGCAGCCTACCAATATTATGAAGACTGGACGCTGCAATTTGGCCATGTGGAAGGGTAAGTTCAGAAAGCCGCTGCAAAGTTTTCAAATGATCTGGATCACTTTTATGGCTTTCACTTTCCTGCTTGATTAATTCCTCTAGTTCTTTGCAGAAACTTTTCGATTCTAATACTTCTTGCACCCGTTTTCGCCTTTCCATTTCAGATAAATCTTCCTTTAAATAATTCTAGTATTATTATCTTGCTTAAGCAACAACAGCATTAACATCGTCTCATTGTAAACTCACAGAGACATGAAAACACGTCCATACATAGAAGAAAAAAAGTAATACACACACAACCACAAAAACAGGTGTATTTCGAAGATTTTATTAAATGTAAATTCTCTTAAACTGACATCAGTAAATACAGCAAATTGGCATGTTTTTATTACTACTCTCTAATAAACGTTAAATAATTCCAACAAATCTAATGACCAACGTTACGAGAAAAAGTAACCTTGATGGCTGCTGGCCTTTGCAATTCCTTGATATATTCCGGATCTTCCGGATCAAAGTTAACAAAGGAACGTTCAGCCGTTCCGTTCGGTGCGCCATTCGTCTTGCTAGGCATAATGCCTAAAAAAAGAAGGAAGCGATTAAAATATTCTTTTAACCAAAATTCAATAACACATACTTTAACGACAATGAAAAATACAGTTACATATATTACTCGTAAGTAAATTCAAGTTAAACTGATACTTAAATCTGAATTATTAACTTCCAATCACCCGATTCATCAATTATTGCACAAGTACGCTGAACATATATTTAATCTATAGTCCATGAAAAATCCTCGCAAAATGTATCCTAAACCCATTGATGAATAACTGAACCAAAGTCATTTTGCAGACGCTATCATTCTCTACCACCTCCTCAAGTAACGTGCTATCTTTTTTCTTTATCTTTAATAACTGATAAATTATTTCAAGTAATGTGGTATTTTGATAATCTCATAAATTTTTATATTCTCCTATATATTCATACTATCCTTAATTTATCAATCCTATTGATTTTTCCGGAAACAGTCATTTGTAACCGAAGAACTGTTCTGGACTTTTGTTTACTTGTCCAAAAATTATTTTGTTTATGATTGTGAATACGTTAAATGTGTGCTGGAGGAGCGCATATATTCATTTTTTATAATATCATCGGAAAATGGTTAATTCCTCGAGATCGGTAATCAAACTCATCTGATAATAGTGAAAATCTATAATTGAGTATCGTTATATCATTATAGTGGTACTTTTGAGGTATTCATTTCATTGATACTATTTATTCTGCGCATAATTTTGAGTTTAAAAATTAGATGAAGAAATATTCTCAACTGTTTCAGTGTTCCGTAAAGAGATATAAGAAATTATTTGCTGATAATTAAAATCTTAATTTACATCAAGAATATTTTCTATTCTCAACAATGCCAATGTAAACATATCGCATAGTAATTTGACATTAATATTTTACAGATCGGAAAAAAATTCTCCAGAGAATTCATCGTAATATGCTCAAAATTGCCTAAATATTGATTCATCCTTATCGCTTAAATCATTCTACTCTATTGCGAATAACAATTCTTGATTGTTACATTATTCGGAGACATATACACCATAGGCTAGTAGAAATTTATATTTTAAATTGTTGACATTCTAAGTTTTGTAGTGTAGTCAAACAAGAGATTCTAATCATTCCACAACTTCATCATGTTATATAACTGATATCGGGAGGAACTAATGTTTTTCTTGAGTCAGTCTAATATAGAAGTATATCCACAAAATGAAAAGGCAAGAAATGTTGAATGAATCAAAATAACGAATGGAGTTTGTAAACAGGTTGTTGGAGAATAAAAAAAAAAAAAGTGAAAGTGATGGATTGAAATGTCATGCCCTCTGGAATTTACAGAACCAATAAAACTGTGGTTGACAACATTTTTACAAAGAGATAAATTGACTTCAGGCATTCGATAAAAAAAGGTGTATCTTTAAGCAACACCTTGAAAAACTTCAAAACAAGGAAAAAAAAGAGTGGAAATTAAATCTTGGAAAATGAGAATTTAATAACTTCACCAAAATGATAATTCAACGGAACTAATTGATCGGTCCACGTAAAAGCTTATATGTATTCATGATTAGGGTGACAGATTTGAACTAAAGATAGTCAATCCCTAGGATATACGTCAATCCTTAGGCTAATTTATTTGTAATCGATCTGTACCACCTTTTTTTTTTTTGAAAAACATGAGAAATATCACAACTGAATACTTGTTTAACTGTCTTAAAATATTTTTCATCCGGTAAAGTCAGTAATCAATCAATCGACAAAAATGGTTATTAATCGCTTAAACAGTTAATGGATATTTGATAAATTCACTTTCACAATCGTTATCAGTGATATGGAACGATCGTATAGATGGATAACTGAAAAGAATACCAACTAAACCATCCATTAACAACTCTTTGCAAGTATTGAAATGTAAAACTTGTGCAATTTGCTTGAACTATGCTAGGATTATTACACTCAATCTAAATTTGCTAGAATTTAATGCGCTAAAATTATTACGCTCTAAAACAATTTTTATTATGTTTTCCAAACAACAATTAAACATTGTCTTTTACTCCATAAATATTTTATTCATTCATTAATGTATCATGCGCTCATATTATACCTTCTTTTCTTGTTTTCATCGTTTCTTTTAAAGATTTAAAAAAAAAAAACAAGACCAAATAAAAAAAGAAGCACAAACAAATATTAATATCATACTACATTGATAATGTTTAAAACATTTACCACTTTAGCCGTTATCACTAGTCACCACAAATTAATCATACTTCATTTCAAGCATTTATAATTTATGACAAATATCATTTTTTGTAATTATGAATGTATGTCAATGATACAACAAAAATTGCTATTTTCATATGAAATATTTAAATATGCTAAAATACAATGACGATATTTGATCATGCCGTAAAATAAATCAAAGTTAATTGAGGATTATAAAATAAAAAAAAAAAATTGTTTCAGCAACAATTTCCAGGAAAAGCAATAAAGCAAGCTAAATATACTGCAACAAATTGTATGTAAACAAAAACCATTATCGAAATAATTTGTTTGAAATGATACATCATAAAAAATAGAAATAAAGAGAAAGGAAGAGAGAGAGAGAGAGAGAGAGAGAGAGAGTGAGGAGAAAAAAAATTTGGCAGAATGGTGCACAGCGTTGCAATTAAAGCGAATATCGTAAAAGCATGATATTACGAGATTGAGCATTATAATCAGACATTAAAAAAAAAAAATAAGGGAAGAAGAGAGAGAAATTATTCCATTGGAATAATTCCATAATTTCTTAATGTAAAATATTCATGAAATGATTAACTGTTAAAATTATCTTCAATAATCATTCAAATAGAAATTGTTCACCAATTCAAAATTGTACATAATTTATGATGAACTGAAATGTTAGTAAACTGTTCAAAAACATCGAAAAATTTTTAATCTTTGTACTTTACTCCAATAAAACTACAGACAACATCAATAGAATGATATTTCGTTTAGCTTCACCGCACTAAAATTCTGCTTTATACATTTATCGTGTGAGAAAATGAATTGCAAACAAATGATAATGCTAAAAATCATCAATTTTTTACCTCCATCAGCTTAAATATTATGGAAAAATATTTCATCGCAAGCTATTTATAGAATAAATAGATGAAAAAAAAAGAGAGAGAGGAAAATGAAAAATTTGATCAAATCTGATCATTCAATTAAACATCTAAATGATACGAAGGATTTCTCTTTTTTTTTTTTCATCTATTTATTCAACAAATAGCTTACGATAAAATGTTTTCCCGTAATATTGACAGCGATGATTACTATCGAAAAACCGAAAATTATTTCCAGTTTCCCAAAAGTAATTACCGCTGTCAACTAATCGGATCATCTAAAATGATAATCATTGGAACACATGGCATTATCTAAGAAAATCATTCAAATTTCGCTAAATCATTGTTGCAAGTTTACATTTTTACGAATAAATTGTTATATGTTGCACAATATCTGTCAGACTAAAACTCTGTCAATTCTCGAAAATATCCAATAGTACTATTGAAGAGAAAAAATATGACAAGTGAAAAAAAAAAGAAAACGAAAATTTTAATTATTCAAAGATAATAAATATGTTAGACATTACTAAATTTTTTCTTCATTTACTCTTATCAATTCTACCATTTCATTTCATTTCATTTCATTTCATTTCATTTCATTCCTTTTTTTTTTATAAAGTGGTTGATAAAAGAAAAGAAAAAAATTTTTTGGCAAATAAATTATTTGAAATTTTCAATCAATATAGGATATTATATTAAGGATGTTAATGCAAATTGAAGAAACATTCTATTCAACCCATCTATTACGATATTTCCATAAACATATGCACGAAAAAAAAAGAAAATTTATAATTTAAAACGAAAGTGGAAAAGAAACGTTAAAGAAGAGCATTTAGTTAACCACTGGTACTTCACTCTTTCCCACTCTTTCTCTCTTTCTTTCTTTCCCCCTCTCTCTCTCTCTCTCTCTCTCTCTCAGTTCTACTGCCAACAAATAACCGATTGAAATTGGACAAATTGTTACGTAGTTTTGGACAGCTGCTGCAAAAATGAATGACTTGATCCAGGTGATAAACAAGTTCAAAGTGTGTACAACGAATGACGGTTTTTGACCATCTCAATGTTTTTAACTATCGGATATTCAAATCAGTTATCATATCAAAAAAAAAAAATTTAATTCAAATTTCAACGAAAAAAAATCGGTGAGAAAATTTAAAATATTGTTATAGTCAATAATAGGAATGTGGATGAATTTCTCTTTAAGTTCCAAATGCTAAAAAAATTATAAGATATTTCGCACTGATATTTTGCTATTTACGTTCAGAGTAATTGATATGATAACTAAAATTGAATCAATGATAGCAAAAAATAAAAAATAATTTGCAAATTTCATCACTCTAAAATTAATGAACAAGATAACTTCATTTCGTTATTCACTTTTTTAGTTCATTAATTT
>UPTC01001051.1:0-20998 GCA_900537255.1 Acanthocheilonema viteae
ATTATTATTATTATTGTTCGTCTATTAATATTAATCCGGTTTTATGCTTTTGATGCTAAATTAAAGAATGGTTTTTGGCGATATCGGAAAAGAGTAATATTAGTCTTGTCCTCTCTGGGTATAAAATTTAAGTTATCGTCTTTTGAAATTCTAAAATTGGACGAGCATGAGTTAAAACATCCCAAAAGTATGCTTAGTGAAGTACTCTGTCAAATAGCAAAGTAAGAAAACTCAATTGCTTGCGCTTATAGTTATGCTGTTTGTATACAAACAGCTATTTGACAGTTTAAAGTTAGTGATAATGTGTGGCTAAATCAATAATGTCAGAAGAAGAACTAAGGCCGCCAGTCAGTCCGAGAATTTCAAACGAGTCGATTCATTACTGCACAATTAAATGTAATCGAAAATAACCGGCTTTAAAAGTACGAATAATTAGTGAGATATAGAGCATTTCGAGTGATTGTTACGAAATAATTGATCACATTTGGAGTATTACATGGAGAAGCGAAGAATTGAAAATTATAGAGAATTTGTCAATTCAAAGAATTGGAAATGTTAAAAAGCTAGCATATTGTAAAAGTATGTAATGAACGGCAAATTCTTGCAGTAACCGATATTTACAGCTTTCTCGTCCAAAATATTAATATTTGGAAAGAATTTATCTAATTTGAATTTCTTTAAATAATTGCCATGGTTAATTTTGCACACTTAACTGATTTATCAATGCATTAACAAGTTTGCTGGTTGTTCGAGATAAATTAAAATTTCTTAATTTGTGAACTGACTTTATGATCAACTTTTTTAAGCTGAGACATATATCAATGATTGATTTCAATTTATCCATAGGAATTACCCTGCCTAAAACACATTCGATTATTTGCATTATCTGAAATTGAAATATTATTGCTACTACCAAGTCATTTAAATAAGATGTAATCCGAACTTGGAAAAGTTAGAAAATGCTTGTGATATTCATTCCAAATGAAGCAATATATTTGATGAATTTTAGATGATATGAGATATTATATACAACAAAAAGCTTTTCATCTTCAATATAGTATCCATTTGAAATATGTCATGTTGCTTTTGTAATTCATTAAGCAAATACTGTGCCATATCTATCCCTTCACTGTAATGGATCAAAACAAAAAAAAATCCCATTACTATTATCGACATTTTCAATAAAATATTTGTTTATCTTTATTTTATCTGTTTTTATTGTTTCGAAATTTTATTGATTTTCAGTAGGATCAATAGGATTGTATATTATTGGAGTCCGAGTGTTGAATGGATAATGTAAACGGACATCCCGAAATGGACTCCAAATTTAACGCTAGCGGTTATATATTCATCTTAATCGACTCGCTGGATTTCAATAGCTTTTCATAATTCTATAATAAGTTATCTGAAATTTCCCATTATTAACTATCATTTAATAAACAATCTCACCTCCGAAATATTATTACTTTGATACCTGTATGAGTACTAATTAATTACTTAAAGTACTTAAATATTTCCAATGTTCCACTTTTATCGGTTTGAAAGTCTTCATTAAAGTATTTCATCACAATATAATATTATGCGGAGAAATGACAATACAAGTTTTTTAGAAAATATTCGAACAGAAGGACTGTCTAAAAAATTAGAGCCTTACAGATAGAAGCCCCGGGATTTTTAGCATATGCATCTTTTCTCGGTGAATGTGACAGCAATCAAAATGATCAAAATTGAAAATTGAAATGAGAGAAGTAAAGATGAAAATGATGCATTATATTTCGAAGTTCTTAATATCCTTTGTAACGAAAACGAAAGAAAATTAAAACAGTGAAAGTTTGTACACGTCTACCTTCCGAACTGATTGTGATTATATGAATGTGAAATGTGTTTACATAAACGAAATGCAGTGGCACAACGAGCACTGATAGTGTTATTTCCTTAAGAGGATAAATTCTATTGTAAACAACCCATATTGTTTTCATTTACTGACAACAATAAAATTCTCACAGTCAAATGTTTCTGGCATAACTGTATCATTGACACGGCGTTTAAAGTTAGCATTTCTCAGTTCGTTTCCTCAAAATGATCGTATTTATAGCTGTATCAAATTGCATTTAAATATATCAGAACTCTCGATAGATGATCATCCGGACACTACGGTTAGAAATGACATTTATAGCGTTCTCACACGGCATTTAATTCTAAATCTGTGAGAAAGCAAATAGAAAGCAAAATGTGCCGAATGCTGGAAAGTATGTGAAAAAATTAAGCCACATGACATTTCAGAATTTAATTTGAGGCAAAAGATCAAGAGTGAGATAGCTGCCCTTTATATACGTATGTTCGGCTTATGAGCATAAATCCGAAAAATTATTGTCACTAACAAAATAGTGTAAACAAAATTTTACAGTTCATAACAACAGATATATTCAAATCGCACTCCGAAATCAGATAATTGATTATAAAATAGTAATTAATAGTAGTAATAATAATTAATGATTAATAATAATAACAGTGGCAAATATTATTGCTATAAACAGTAATAATAATAATAATGTGATGAAATAACTGAAATTATAAGGAACACAGTTCTATTATTCTGAGCTTGCACTCAACATTTACAAGCTGAGCGACAGTATAGGAGAGTTAAAACATCAGTAGGATGAATACAGGACAGGTTTACCTGCAACATTAAGGATCATCAAAACTGTTACAGTATCTAGTACAAAAAAGCTTTATGGAAAGAAAATAAAGTGATTAGATAACACAGAGCTGGACATAGTGATCAACAAATAGAGCTTACAACATAAGCTCTTAAATTCGTTAATTCATCCATTAGATCGATTTGAATTAATTCGAATTATAACAAATAGAACTAAAATGATAGAAAAAGCTAGAACTTATGTCATCCTTAATTATGTGAATAGAAAGAAATATTCCTACAGAAAATACAACACAAATAAGATAATGCAATATTGATTGCCAGCAACACATTGAGAGCCTGCATCGACTTCGAAATTGATTATGGTACAATTAAGGCCATAACAAGTGTGAGCTAAAAAATTGGTTTTTTTTTGTTGATTAATTGGGAATTTCGAGAATCGCAACACAGCGAAATTGGAAAATTCAAATGGAAAGAATAAAGAAGAAAGAAAAAATTCATATAAAATTAATCTAATATGCACGGTCTTCCAAATAAACTTTCTTATTAAAACCGAAAATAATGAATAAAAATACAAGCTTATTAAATAAAAATTAAGCAATACACTTTTCTTTTTTCGCAATAAGAATAATCTAACGATATTACAGATGTTACAATCACAGCAGTAACTCAGAAACAAGCTTTATTTCGGGTATAACGAAATATTTCCAAATAGAAAAAATAAACTTCATTAAGCTTTGGAAACCTCTTAATCTCTCAAACATTGGCTTTAGAATTCAAAAAAAATGAATAAAAAAGATTTTTCATTGTATCGAATTCAATTTGAATAAAGCTACATGATTTATCATAGCGCAAACAGTCTTAGCAATAAAGTTTTTACTTCGAAAGCACGAAAATCTAAATTAACAAAACCTTCACATTGATTCTGTGTTGAACAATCACTATTTTCAATGGGTAAAGAACAGATGGTTCTTTCTAGACCATCACCTAAATCAACAGAAACAATACGACTATGGTTAATTCTAAGTTTTACACTAACACCACCGCCAAATGATTCAAATAAGCGGATAACCAATGTATTGACATCATCCTCAGCTGGTTTCACAGTGTCAATAACAATACCTACAAATAGATAGAAAATATAACTCTGTTGTCCCAATCTCTTTCAATCACAGTCTCGAAATTAAATTACAGTCTATTTTATTACAATAAAAAGCAAATGTGGAGTCAAATATTTGAAAAAAAAATTATGAATTCATATAAGTAATCCAAACTATTTCTAATAAAAATAAAAACCTTCAATTATCTTAAAAAGAAACAAACCTTCACTTCCGTCGATTTGCAGAAACGATGAAAGCTTGTTTTTAGCACACCAGCCATTAACGAAACGAATAGGATTATTAAATTCGTAAGCTGCTCTCATGACGCTCAAATTTAAGTCATTACAAGGCCGTTGCATTGAGCCAATAAAAGGATACAGTGCATACGAAAACTAAAAATAATGAGACTTGTGAACAAAAAAAACTTTAGATAAAGCAAGATGAAAAAAAAATCTATTTCAAAACCATCTTAATTGACAGGAAAGATGAAATTGAGATATCAGAAAGTGCCGATGATTATACTAAATAAAAAAAATTAACCGTTATTTTTTTATCTGATATTCATAAGAAAAATTATGTAGTTCAGACTCACTTTGCAACCCACTTCACATTTCTCTATACAATAATATACAATCTAGACACCAAATGTTCTTTTTGCCAATACCTACAGCAAACAATGGATTCTATATAAAAATCATCACTGGAAAAAGTGAAAATAATCAAACTATGGAAACAAAAACAAAAGAGTACTCTGTGCTCTCCCATGTCAGCAGTATTATCTGGAATTTTACTTGCTCGAAGCAAAGACAATGTCATAGTATTGCCAATGCATGAATGACCATATTTGCAATCGTTCAAAAGAGCAATGCCTCGATCGAATTCATTTAAAGCCATCCATTTATGTCCAACAACTTCATACCTCAAACAATTTAAAACAATTGTTTGAGGTATGAAAAAAAGCTTCATTTCTTTTCTTCTGCTCCACAGAATCCGTATTTTTATCAAATGGTTATTAATGTTGCTTCTTATTGCCTTGAAAGGGCGGCATTGAATTGCCGTTCCTTTGTTTTATATAAAATCAAATTTTCTTTTTTAAGTTAAAAATTTTGACTCAAATCTCGGTGATCATCTAATGATGCTCGCCATATTTTATATTGCAAACTCCCTGCAACATATTTCATTCTATTAATAGTGGAAGCAATTATTTTGAATTCTTTGAGAGTTTTGCTAGCAAAATTGACTGACAGTGAGAAATTCAACTGAAAGTGTTAAACACAAGGCGAATGAAGAGAGAAATGAATCAGAGAAATATTTTTAATAACCAATAATCAAAAAAATATTAAGACAAAGCAAACATACTTCGCAGCATCCCAAGAGGTATTTCGATGTGTTGGTCGTTTTATATGACCAAACTGTATATCATAATAAGCATCCATGTCATGAACATTTGTTGGAAACTCAACCTAAAATAAAAATTATCGACAGGTTTTTTTCTTTTCTCAGATACAAGATATGATTAGAAGATAAAAGAAATATGATGATATCACTGCAGAGTTCGTGACACTGTACTGGCAAAAACAATTTGCAAATCTTTGAAATAATCCATTATAACTAACTTTTAGAAATTTATGCGATTCATGCCATTGTACCGTGACGTCGAAAGTCAGGTAAGGCAGATGTGCAAACATGGTAATATATTGCACTAGAGAGCTTTTCGCACTTATTGCAAATTCCAGACGGATACAGGCTTCCGATGGTGTATTCCTAACTAGAACTGCCCGCGAATCCTGTAATCAATATAAGTGTATAATTTTGAGACTTTTCACCATTAAAAAAGCATAATTTTACTTCAATGTTGTTTTGACAAATAGTAATAAGAGAAAGAGCAACTCACGGAATTAATAACTTCTCGTGTTTCCATATGGTAATCCATCACATCCCACGCATCCCAAAAAAGAGGCACATCATCAAAAATGACAAATTGATTAGCGAAACTATTTTCAGGAACTGCTGAGAAATTTTTAATAATATTCGCTTCACTTACGCAGTGCACCAATAGTTTCGTAATGCGACCCATCTAAATAAATAAATCGGTGTTTTGCAAGTAATTATAGTTTTTTAACAAGAAAGTAGAACTGATCAGAATAAGTCAAATTTTGAAGCTCGATTATTACAACATTAGAGAGCAAAAAACTGCTCTTCTACGTATAACAAATATGCAATTTTTACAAAGGATCACTTTCCGCCGTAAAAGCCTAATAAGTGATTGCTCTAAGAAATAGGCCTCCCCAATTTCGAATTATCAGATCCTGAAGAAAAGCAATCTATTTCCCTTTTTCTATTCTATTGCTGAATGCAAAAAACCTCGTTGAATTACAGTGGAATTACCTTGTCAATAGATGCAGTAATATAACGATTTTGCAATCTGAATTCAGCACCACTTTCTGAAACCAATGGTCCATTGCTCAAAAATACCTTGAATAATTCAAGTTCATTCAAATGCGTAATGGAGAACGGCTCCAAACGCAAAAAACGATTGTTGTGAAATAAAATTCTCGGCCAATTGCAACTGTTAATTACCCATTCATTCGGTGTTGTTTCACAGCTTTTACCTGCAGCAGTTTATTTTTTTTTTTTCAAAAAACTTTCAGTTTAAAAACTGAAGCATCTGGTGGACTTAAAGTTACAATTTTCTGCAACTTTCAAGACTACAAACCTTCCCACTTCAGTTGTTTTCCACCATCAGCAGCAAGCTTGTCCAATAAAATAATATAAATCTCAATTGCATCGGCTACTACTTCTTTAATACAACTGCCCGGGAGGACATCATGGAACTGATTGAGTAAGAAACGTTGCCAATGCGATGTAAGAGGCTTACCATCGTTGAATTCAAGAAGTGACATTGACTGAAGGAAAAAAAAGGTTAACATAAGTTATTATCAATCCACAGAATAAGGAACAACAAAATAAAATATTTCACAGATGAATTATGAAGGCGATACTGCCAACCATATAGCATTAATCGTCGTACGCTACACTATTAGAGAAAGTATATATACTGAAAAATATGAAATTGAGCATTAAAATACTTGAATGATTTTCGTCATAGATTGGTCAATAATTTATTTCAAATCTCAAAAAACCTTTTAAATATACTCCAAGTACCTGCAAAAATTCATGATCCTTTAGAATGCTTTCCAGCAGTCTGTTCATCTTCTTGATTCTGGCTTGTGTAGTATAAGTTGCGTTATGCAATTCCAAATACAATTCACCTCTCCAACTACATAAATTGTCTATATCTTTTACCAGCTGAAAAGCTGACCATAAATAGAAAGTGCAATTAAGAAACAAAAGAAACAAATGAAAATTTACAACACTTTTGAGAACCTCAGTGAAAAATTCTTGAGGTGTTGCATGTTGCACTCGAGGTACTCCATCACAATCTGTTAAACGCTCAGCCCTTTCCAACATATCTTTATTCGGACCTCCGCCTCCGTCCCCAAATCCATACAGCATCATTGCTATGCTAGAACGTCCATGATCTGTAAAATTATCTCGAGAATCCAAGCATTCTTTCACTGTAATCTGAAAATAATTCCATATAATCAAAGAGATAAGACGGTGTCATTTATTCTAATGTATACAAAGGTGTTATTTATTCTGAATCATTTCAGATTCCGAACTTTGGGAACATAAGGGTGAAAAGAAATGAATATACCTGTGATACGTAATGATTTGGAGGAAAATGAGCGACTACGCAGGTACCGTCAATACCAATCCATCGAAATGAATGATGCGGAAATTTATTAACCATGGACCAGCTCATTTTTTGAGTGACGAAGTACTTCATTCCACAGTGCTGCATTATCTGAGGAAGCTGTGCAGAATAACCAAATGTGTCGGGCAACCAGAATATCTCTGAGAAACTGAAAATTAGAATCTTCATTATTAAGCCTCGAAATATGTACCATAAACAACTCACATATTAATGTATGAGCTCCCAACACCTTTCATTTAATATTTTTTTATTCCTTCCCTGTACTTAATCTCTAGCAAATTTGAATGCAGAGTCATAAATTTTGGTAAAGCAAAACTTACACACCGCAAAATTTCTTGAATTCTCGTTGTCCATATAACAATTGTCTAATCATACTTTCACCACTTGGTAAATTTCCATCCATTTCAACCCATGCCCCTCCAACTGCAACAAATCGTCCATCTGATGCAAAATCTTGCATATCGTCATAAAGACTCGGATAGCACTCTTTCAACCATACTAACTGCAACTATTTTTGATCATTTATTTCATTCTCATTTTGCTGTAAACTTTGCAAGTTGGGTTTCATAGAATGATTACATCATATCCAAAAAAAATAAATCCAATAATCCATAATCATAATCTCTCACTTGCTGCGCTTGTGAAACAACAAACTTCATCCTTTTATATTTTTTCATTAAACGCAGGGTTGCAGACCAACTTCGAGCACATTTTCTCCGTGTTTCCCGGTACCTAAATCCAAGTAAATACAAAACTACAACGGAATCAATTAAAATTTAAAAGCGTGCAAGAAAAACGGAGACAATTACCGCCATAACCACGCAGTATCGATGTGACAATTGCCCATTGCATATAACGTCATCTGACTTGTTCCATTTGGTTGACGGAAAAATTTTTTAGCTTGTAAATGACATTCCATTTGTGCATCCAATGAAAAATTTGATGCAACAAGGCAATTGATCTAAAATATTAAATCTTTGCAAATGACGAATTGTTATACTTTGAAAGAGAGCACAATAATTATCACATGTTTTACCATATCATTCGCCATAAATAAGGCCTGATATCTCCTCGCTCCTTCTTTTGGTAACATTTTTGACATTTCCAATAGAAGTTCAAAATCGATAATAAGATCGTAAATTGTTACATTGTATTCTGCTAATTCACAACGTTTCAGCTGTAATAATAATTAAACAGAAATTCTTCCATTTATATGATTTTCTTTAAATGATATTTTTGTATCGGGTATAAACAGCATTTTAAATGATATATCCGGAATCGATCAATACTTCGAATAATTTATCCATCTTCACGGGCCCTAATGCATTGCCATCACCGTCACCAGATCGATCGCTACACGACGCCTCGATATAAAATCTTTGTAGAGTTGGAGAAATAGAAATTGCAAGATCCGTACGTCCAAAATCCGGAGACAAACCTGATAACAAGAAGATTATAAAAATATCTAACTACATTTTATAAAGAACTAATTGAATTAAATTTATTTTTCAATGCTTTTAAGAACTCAGAACCAAAATTTTACAACTTCAATAGATAAAAATCTAGGTTATATGTTTTTTTTTGTTTTCTGTACTTGGTTGTAATTATGGTTTGAAGTATTATGATTATTTTATATTTTGTTTTGTGTTAGTCTTTTGTTTTCTTCTTTGTTACTATTTTAGTTCAATTTTAAAATATCTGATTTGTAATTGGGGGATTTTATATCTATTTCTGATTTTTTTCGTAGTCTTGTTTTTTAAGTCTAATTTGTTTTTTGTTTTTTTTATATTTTTGTTTTACAAGGAACATTTTCGATTGTGTCCTCGGGGTGGATTTTTATTCTTTTCTGATTCTTTTAATTGTTTTTTTCTTTTTTATAAATGTTAGTTTTTATGGTTGTCTTGTTTTTTTTATACTGGTAGTTTTTTGATGATTTGTGAATTGACTGCAGTCCTGTTGTTTACTAAGGTATGGTCGGCAAGTTGAAGAGATTAGTGCTTGTTATTACTTCTTTTTTTATACCTTATTTTTTGATATACCTTATTTGTTATTGTACGGTCGTGTTCTTTGCTTTTTAAGTTTTGTTTATTATGGTTTAAGAATTAGTTTTTTTGCTTGGTTCATTTTTTAATTATTTAATTACTCGAAGTATTGCATTATGCTAAGAAGTATTTTTTCAGTACCTTATAAAATCTTTAGGTAATGGAATATGAATCAAGAATCACCATAGGTCATGGATTATTATCAAACCAAAATTAGTAGATTGGATGCAAAATAACACCTTTTATAGGATGACCATCTTCGGACCATAGGAGAGCTTCACAAAGAGGATCGAAGCGTAACACAAATTTCGTTTCACTCGAACAGTTCTGGGGTAGGCTGATGTCAACTTGAAACCAATGCGTTGTCCAGGTTGGGCCAAATTTGAATCCTATACATACTTCTGCACCTGAAATGTAATTCTTTAGCTCAAATCAATTTGATCACTATTAGTCGAAAATCAGGTAAACTGTGCTCAATGAATGTTTCCAGTACATACTAACATTCGGAAGCTAAAAAATAGAAAGGCAAACCCTCGAAGGAAACGAAAGTGAGGGAAGAAGGTCTTTTATATTAAACTGTGGGAACAAATCTCAAACAACGTAAAATGAATCATATGAATATTTTAATTGAAGTCTCTAAGCACAACACTAGAACCCTGTATAACAGAAAAAATGCATTTAATTCAACCTTGATTGCCATTTCAATGATTACCTCGAGTGGAAAGAGTTTCCACAGCTTCATGAAATGTTACGATATCGAAACCAAAATCACAATGTTTCACATGAACCGGATATGATCGCCCGTAAAGACGACCACGTAAGTTGCAATCCTTGAAATAATCTTGAGAAATAAACTTCTCCACTCGTTCAACGGTTGTACGCTCATTTTTGAACAATGGAGCTCTGTACGTGAGCGTCTCATTCATTGTTACGTTTCCTAAAATATGGAAATTTCATACCATAAGTTCTCTGTTACCTGATAATTATCATCAACTGACTAAACACATGTCGGATAGGGCTCAGTGAAAGAGCAATCATTCATTCTAAGTGATGTCAACTTCTTCCACATCAATCCTCACCATCCAAAACAGTAAAGAGTAGTTCCACTTCATAAACAACACTACCATTCGTGACACTGTTATTTAGCTAAATTTTCACTTCTCTCAAATATATGCTGTGTCGTCTGATTTCACTGCTCTCTGCTCCCTCTAATTTAATCGAATTCTTTCTTCACTTACATTGTCTGCAACTATGGACGAACACAGTCTATCTTCATGTCAATTGTTTTAAAAAATTTTGAATTTAAAAAACTGATGCTGATAGAGGTTTCATCATCCTACGGCAAATGAAACAAGCAGCAATATGCAAATAATTTTAACTCGATTATAAATTTTCTTTTGATTGTAAGTAATGCTGATTTATTTGCAGCAAATAACGATATCGTAAGAGGCATAATTATAATCATAATTGATGCCTTTTACAAGATTACATCCATTCTCGCGCTTCTAATAGAACTCTTCTGATTTTGACTACTCAAGAATACAATGTCCCCTAACAAATTTTCAGCAGAAATTTGAATCTAAAATTTCACTTTTTTTGCCATTCGAATTTATACATTATCCTCTTTTAGCTCCATTTTTTTATTAGTGTGAAAATAATTAAAATTTGACACTGATTCAATATAATCATCGTATAATGGATTTGATGATATAGAAAAGACATTAATCTTTAAATTCATTTGAATAGTATATCATCGCATTTTCAGGGATTATGAAAATTCATTAAATAATCGAATTAAAGACAAAACTGTTTCGATAAAATTACTTCATTTATCTGTTTTTCATTCGGATATTTTTTAAATGAAACTTGTTAAAAGTAGTGTTTTCATTGACCAAACTAATAATTCATTATTTCTTAATGTCTTAATTTCAGGTTAAGCAAAATCTGAGATTGGGATTATTGTAAATTAAATGAAGTATTTTGGCATAAAATTTAAAGAAATAAAGGAAGTAACTCAGAAGGTTTAAAATTAGAAATACTTTTAGATTTGCTTATACCTTTCTGCTGCTAATAACATTTTCGGTACTGTGCACTTTCAATATAATCACTTTGCCAATTTCGAATTGTTCCAAAAATCATTTATAATCTATTGCCTTAAATCTGAATTTTGTTGGGACTGGGCTATCATATCAGCAATTAATTCATTCGCACTACTCCGTCCCATTCGTTGATATTGTGATAATGATGCCATTTCTTAGTCTCAGTAAACTATTTCTGTTTCGTTGAATCATAGCTTTTTTAATAAATTTAATTTAACCCAGTCCACTGCTCATTTTAAATTAAAATGATAAGAGAAAATAGATTAGCATATAACTTGTAGCTAAAGGTAGTCAAATATGAAATGACTATACTTTTGTGATTCGGACACAGATGGACTTTCTTACCAGCAAAACAGCAACAAGAAATGGCTAATTAAATTTACTAAAACTTAATTTGTAATTCAATAATTAGATTTAATTAGAAATGTAAAGATTTATGTGACCAAAGAGTAAAAACAGAGGATGCTGCAACGATTGGTATTGATGACATTAGCTGCTAGGCATGACACATCTGTCCGTAGAGCGTCATATTAAAGTATTCGTGCAACAAGCTGCCGTAACAATTGCTGCAACATCAATCACTGATATTGTAGCTTTCCTTGTTGGTGCTATTCTATCGTTACCAATTGTAAGTTTTCATTTGTAGGAAAGAAATTTAAAAATAGTAATAGAAAGAGAAATAAGCAGTGAGATAAATAAAAATAAACAATGCTAGCAATAAAATTTTTAAGTCGATTCAGTTTCAAAATAAAATAAATTTTCCATGCTCAACTTTATATATAATGAACATTAATTCAGTTAATTAAATAGTTAATTATCGACATAAAGATCATCATTTGAACTTCAAAATAAAATATAGATAGATTAAGCTTCATGTTAATCTGGAGAAGATTTGTGCCAACATATACCGAATTACATTTATGTCTTTTTCGATGATTGTATTAGTACCCGTTTTCCACCGGGATTTGCGAAATCTCGGTCGGTCTTCTTGAGTGTCTGGCGGGGGATGAGACGTGCTGTCAAGTGGACAAATAAATGGAAAGAGATTTCAGTAAAGAAGAAATGAGAAGGAAAGACAGTGAAGTATTTCACTGCCTTTCCTTCTCACTTTAGTGAGCTCACCGAATGTTTCGTGTTAAATTCCCTCATTGTTCGATTCTTCAACACCTTCAACAGAACTCACCTGTTGTCCAAGATTGATTCATGTTGGGAGAACTTCCATTAGCGTCTTCCCATTCACTACCTACTCCTAAGCATTTTCTTGAGGTTGTTGATAGTTGATGAAATAATTTCAGGAAATGTCAAAAGCTGTACGGCATTTATGGTTATTGACCGATAATTCGACAAGAATATTATTGGGTTCTTGGAAGTTTCAACGATGTAGCTTTGCTTGTAAGACCACAATACTTCCTTTGTCAAGCATAATTTAAATAATATGCCATTTTATATTTTGCATTAGTTTACGTTTGTTTTGCTTATATCCCAGGCTTCTGTTTATATTAGCATATCTATTCATTGCAGCTGCAATGAATATGATCAAAAGTGAAAGGGTCGGTGATAAAATGAATGTTGGTTTAATTAAACTTGATAGACCAAGAGCATTAAATGCATTGTGCAGTCAGCTTATGCAAGAGGTAAGTCTGACAATAAATTAATTTATTCGGAAGCGAAAAGGAAGAGTATTAATCAAGAAAAATGAACGTGGGATATTTCAATTTAGTATCGTAATACTTTATTAGTATCGTAAAGTTAGTAATCATAATACTATTACAAATCGTAAAAGTTTGAAGCCGTCTCCGTAATAAAAAATTAAATTGTGCTTAATGGTGAAAAATTATATGAATGAATCTCGAAAATGAAAAATTTGCTATTGTTATATAATGTTGAAATTGTTCTTGTATATTTTATTTATTTCGAAAGAGGGAGATCGGGAAAGACAAATTCTCGTTTTGTAGCTTTCAGATGCACTGGTTGAATTCGATAATGATACTTCAATTGGAGCAGTGGTAATAACAGGTGCCAAACGTGTATTTTCGAGTCAGATACTTTCCATTCTTGTCTTTTATCTTTATAGATGGTTTTGAAAAAATAGTTGAATTGATATATTTTATATATTCATTTCGTAGCTTTTGACAAATGTAATGAAGTTTTTTCGTGATACTTCATGATCTTGCAAAATTATATATGATGGTAAAAGTCGTTATTGCATATTTTTTATTCCTAACATGGGCCTTCTTTACTTGTAATACATATGAGAGAAAGAAGAAAGAGATAAAAGCTTTCATTTTTCGCGAAATATCATTTAATATTTTAAGTAGCCTGTATGTATCTATGCATTCTGAAGATAGTGGGATCTTTTGTCTTTCTGTATGCTTTGCTTTATTTCTATATCTTCGGAATAGAGCTACATGAACTGCTTAGTCGAATTCTGTTAGAACAGTTGGGGTGATTTTGGCTGAAGTTTGAAGGAGATGTGTATTGAAGCATTCTTTTCTCTTTTCCGCAGAAACATTTCCCGCTTTGATGGCGTTACATAGCACTGAAAAAGAGAACTGCGGTGGTGATTGAATTTTTTTCCTTGTTTTCTAGGAATCTATTATGATATGAGTATAATTCACCAGATGCATTTACATGCATTACAGCGGGAGCTGATATAAAAGAGCTGTGTGCTGTTCAACATGAAGCGATATTATCCGGAAATGCATTACAAAACTGGACCCAAATATCGAAGATAAAGAAACCGATTATTGCTGCCGTAAATGGTTATGCACTTGGGGGTGGTTGTGAATTGGCTATGATGTGTGACATAATTTATGCCGGAGAGGAAGCTAAATTTGGACAACCAGAAGTTATTATTGGGACTATACCAGGTAAGTTTTTGTAGTTGTTAGTGTTTTCGTGATGATATTAGTCTTTAAGAAGATTTAATTTTTAAGATTTAATAATTATCTCTAAAAGTGTACAGCACTATGCATAAATGGATTCATTGATATGAGTTGCTGGATGAACTTTATAAAACATTTGCAAGGGAATTTAGCCATGAATTTAAAGTTCACTTATCGGTCACATAATAAACTTATATAAGGAAAAATATTATTCAAATTTCATTTCAGGCTCTTGAAGTTACGATAAGTAATTCTTAATTGCTGAAAAATGTTTCCAATCAATTTATAGGATGAAGAAGATATAAAGTAGCTGTCTTTCTAGCAATTTAAAAAACTATTTAAAAATCTGTATTCCAAACGCTGACACGTGCAATTTGCAGGTGCTGGTGGTACTCAAAGATGGTTGCGCGTTACTGGTAAGTCCTTGGCCATGGAAGTTTGTTTGACAGGAATACCCATAACAGCACAGGAAGCGAAAGAACGTGGTCTTGTTTCGAAAATATTTCCAGTTGATCAAGTAACTTTTTCGACATTTTTTAGAACACCTTCTTTGTCCAACTTCGAACATAATTTATTTTTTAATTCCTTTGCACAGGATCATATTAGAATCAAACTTTAGAAGTTTTGAATGGAATAATGAGTCCACACTTTAAGTTGTATATATATTTTATTAAATATAATTCTATAAAATTAGCGAATTTTACCCATCTGCGAATATTCAGGTTGTACTGGAGGCTATAAAGACAGCTGAAAAAATTAGTGAACATTCACCACTGATAGTATCATACGTGAAGGATGCTATTAATTGCTCTTATGAAACTTTTCTACAAGAAGGTCTTCAATATGAAAGCCGGCTGTTTTGTGCCACTTTTGCTACGGTATGTGTTTTGGTACGTTTCGACTCATTTTGACTGTGTATCTATTTAATTTTCGTTTCCACACTGCATCAGGTATTGTGAAAGCAACTTCATTTATGACATGAGGTAATAACTAGTGTTTTAAAATTGAATAGAACTTTTGCGACATGTGATCATTTTTTCGAACTAACTAATCTGTATTCAATGTTGTGAGGTATTGTTCAAATCGGTCTTATAGAAAATTATAAATCATAGAAATTACTTGTTCGGGTTTATTTCAATTTTAATTATGTTCTGTTTCAGAAAGATCAAAAAGAAGGTATGAAAGCATTTCTGGAAAAACGGAAACCAGAATGGACATCTTCATAAATGGCTTTTGATTTGTTAAGTAGTAACTTTCAAACACTTTTCTTCTGCATTTGGCAAGGTCGGTTTTTTTAGATAATACCTTATTCCCTTCTGCATAAGATTTTGAAGGTATATACTGAGTTTATTTTCACATATATTAAGCAGACTAACCGAATACCGCCAATATAGCGAGCTATTTGTGAGTAATCGGTTTTTGATTTTATTGAATACCAAACCCGCTCTACCTTTATTACTATGTGGCTTTTGGGTGGTGAAGCCGATACTACTAACGAAAGTCATTTGATCTTAATATACTTCTTCCCCTTTGTGCTTTGCAACAGTTTTACAGAAACTATGATCAACTTTCTCACATGTGTGGTTAAATAATTAAAGGGCTTTGAAACGATTCTGGAATTCTTGCAGCTAAAATTGTAAAGCCAAGAAATTATAATGATTCACATAGAAAGAAATTGTGATAATACCCTGGACGAAAGCGCCTTATAAGTTTGTTAAATTTAAATGTTAAATTCTTTTTCGAAGTCACCAATATATTTCAATATGCTGAAGAAGCTCCCTCGATTTTCTCTTGATTTCAATTAAGAGAGAGAATTATTAGGTCAACTGCATGATATGCTTGCAATTTTATTCTAGAAAAGTCCCTTTCAGCAAAAGATGAGCTCTTTGTAGTTTGTTTACTTCCTTATCAATTTTGCTAACTACATGGTGAACAAAGAAAAAAGGTAAGAATATTCGACAGTTTAAAATGTAAAGTTACTACAAAAATATGTGAAATTAAAAATCAGAAAAATGATATCAAACAATTTGATTTTTATGACATTTGACAGGTATCTGTTTTGCAATGATCGTTACACAATCATAGTCAATTGTCTAGAATCCATGAATCAACAGAAAAATAAATAGTTCATTCATTTCCAAGATCGTGATTGCAATTGAATTTTTTTATATGTTACAAAACAGAAAGAGCAAGAAAAATTAACTTCAAAATGAACTTATGTTTAATGAACAGAAGTTGAAGCATTTCTTATCGGAATTATATGTTCTCACGTTGAAATTTTAATCTCCAAAAATTTCAATTCCTCTGAACTCTGCACATAAATATTTTTTATCTATTGAATCAAGTCAAGTCATTTGCAGTGATAGGATGTCATCATTTGAATATTCATACAGATTTTATGGATTAGCATTAATTTCCGTTCAAGAACCAAGGAATAAACGAATATCCAGAATGTTTCAATTCCAAATTTTTGAGCACCTAATCCTATGTAAATCCAAAAATTAATGCTACAATACTGAAATCAGTAATAGTCAGGACGTTATCTTTATTGAATAACTTTAACTATAGTCGTATGCTCGGATTTTTAAAGACCGTGAATTTTTGTTTGTAGGAAAATCATAGTTCCTTCACCAATGTTTTCTTGCTAGCAAATTATTCCTTAAGAGCATTTCATTCTATTAGTCAATAGCTAACATTAAAGTTGTTTATAGAAGCTTGAGTTGACGACATATATTTACGAATTTAGGCCGATGATTCTCATGCAAATAACCGTATAGACCTGAAAAATCATTAATAGAAAGAACCATCAAATAATACGAGAGTGTTCCGACTTCCAATGTATTGCAGTGATAATGCAACTATACTTCTGGCGTTACTAAAAATTTCTCAAAACCGAATGAATAAAATTTCTATTTTAGTAAATCTGAGTGAAACATCCGAAGATTAAGGTAATCGGACGACATCGCCCAGAGAAATGGCGAAAAAACCGAACAATATATAAATTCTACTCATAGAACGGTGAAGGATGTAATTAGGATTAAAACTTAGAATTTTTGTACTTATATGGGGAATTTTAAATTTTACCTTTGAAAATTTCCAAATGGTTTGGCACAGTTTCCGCAGTAAATGTTGAAATCAATGTTTGAAAATTATTATCCGCTGCATAATTTGTTAATGCCATTTTTAGGGTTATACATTTCGATTTCTCAATCGATTGAAGCTGAAATACATATACATTTCGATTTCTCAATAGATTGACGCTGGAGAAGTTCATTCAATGAAAGTACAGGCTTGAATATTATCTTAGTAAGTTTAAATACAGATGTTAAATTTAAATTCTTCAATATTTCAAGGAATTTCCTTGAAATTCCGTATTATTTTCGTTTTATGCATTCCTGAATACTCACGAGTTTGTTGTATTTTACCGCAGATTTTTGCCAAGCAGCCATTACATCTGCATCAGATTGCAATATCGATAACGATTTATACTGTAATTTATGCAAAAATATCGAAGGAGTTTAAAATAACCATGAAAAAATTGCATTTTAAAAATGTTGTGCGGAACAATTCCTGTGGTTCAGTAACAAGGATTTTTTTGGTAATAGAAAACGCAGCTTTCAATATTGAACAGCAGTTTTGCATTAGTTACTGTTAACTTGAAAACGGATAATCATACAAAATGTGCATCATCTTCCACAGATGAATTGAAGTTAAACAGAAACCCACTTCTTTCATCTTTTTCTCGCACTTGCCATTCTCTGGGTGACACTCGTCCTTGAGCAAAAGTGAAACATTCGGCTAAAAGTTTATCCGCTTTGTTGTTGAAAATTAGCGAGGCTAATTAAAAATTATCAAGGTTACCATTATTTCCTAATGGTAATAACTAGCAGTCTGGGAAAACTAGATCAATGGATAATAATTACCCGCAAGCGCAGTTTAGTTCTAGTTTTCTGTACTATTAAGCCGGTGCCTGACTGAATATTACTGTCATCGATATCAGTGGAGTGATTGATATCAATTAATTCATTCATCTTTTTCGCTTCTTCCTAAAAACGCATTTTTTTACGGACACAGAAAGAAAAAAGGGAATGACAAAGTCATATGCAAATTGAAATTGAAGAAATAGTGAATAAAAAAGAATATTGGCATCAACAACCCAATTAGTAACAAAAAAATTCGATTGCACTCATAGATTATCTTATAATCGCTGGTCATCAGGCATGTCATTTAGAAGACCCAAATCGTTTATGAAGTGTAATCGCATAAGCAGAGGAAACATTGAAAAATTACAAATAGAAAATTTACACAAAATTCTTCAAGAATAAACAGATTATGATAAAAAAGAAATAAAGCATACTAATTCCTCAAAAATACATTTTCTTTTTGGACGTTTTAGTACAGTTTCTTCGACGCTAATACTTTTTTCAAATGCTGCTACCGCTTCAGAAGAGTAGAGCGTATCGATATCGAAAGGCAAACCCTCACTGTTTGCCTTCTGTTCCAGGATTTCATGCTGCTTCTTGTGACAAACGAATCCGGGCGCCATTTCCATAGCTGATGATATCTTCCTGTGGTTAATACACACCTATGAAATTGTCTACGGTTAACAAAATAGATCATGTTTTAAATTTAAGCTTACGGACCAAAGATTCCCCATGCGATTAAACTGTATGTTAAGGAATCGTCATATCAGGTTGAATACGAGAAGAAAATAAGAGATCCCTGGATACTTGCCATAGGCAATCACCGTCACAATTACTTTTACTTCAGATTCAATCGATTTAAATTACAGGAGAATTGGAACCGGTCAAGAAAAGTTCACGACTTCAACAAAATATTGCGAATTAGAAATCATGCGAAACAAAACAATTCAACAAAGTTAGCACCTCGATATTTCTTTTTTTGAAGAACTGCTTGCATTTATTCTCAAAATCGCTAATATTTTGATAATTTTTCAAACATTCACGCATCCAGGAAGGAAACCGTTTTAATGGCATCGAGCAAAATCTTTAAAAATTTAAATACATTAAAAACATATTTCAAGTAGCCGACTGTTCAATCAATTAAGTTCATATATCAGATAATTGTTAATTTAATTACACTAGAGATTCTAATTTTTCCTTAAAATTTACGACGTGAACATTGGCACTCCCGAACAGCAATTTACTCCATCAAATGATTAACGTCTTACTTAACTTTACTCACTTCATAATTATGCAAAATAGTGCGTTAAATAAATGACTGCATAGAAATTTTATAAAGCGACAGTTGAATTTAAACTAATCTCCACCTCGAATCAACAAGAACGACAACACCAAAATCATCTTTATGTCGAAGAACGCGTCCAATTGACTGATTCACACCACGAATTGCATCCACTTGATACCATTCATCAGCTGATATATTCTGAAAGTTGAGAATTAAATCATTTGAAAAGATGCGGATGAATTATTTTAAACTAATAAAGCTTGAACTTCCTCAATCCATCGGCACATTAATGCAGTGTTAAGATTAAAAAAGGAAGAAAGAAATAAAAGGAATAAAATGAGCTAAAATAAGTCGGATGATACAACATTATCACTATTAGCGTATGCTGGGTGCCATTAAATGCAATTTATAATATATTACATATAATGATTTTCAGTCTGTTTCGAATGGTTTTTTCTATCGTAATTAACGTAATTAGGTAATGACGTACGTTGATTCCTAGAAGAGAGAGTAATTTCACATAGTTAATGGATTTCATTTTTCTTATAATCACAAGGAAATTTATTTTGTCAAGGATAATGAAGTTTGTACTGACTTTTTTCAACTCCTCCTTTGCAATACCTATCCTTTGTTTGGTAAGAAATTGTTTTTTAAGTTCAATTCTAGGATTTGTTGTTGGAGCATACGGAATACCTACTACAATAACACCACGGCTTTCATTATCTGAGAAATCGATTCCTTCGCTTACCTCAAAATATTTCATGATCCAAAAAAAAGCTAAATACAGGATAAGATTTTGAGACAAAAATTAGTATATAATTGATGGCTTCATACATAAACCATTGACCAGTTCCAATAAATTTTAAAATTACAGACATTTTTATGAATATCCAATAATAAAAAAATGTCTGAAATACATCGATATAAAAAGATATTTGTGTTTGAGATGAATTCCAATTCTTACGTACTCCAGCCAAACTTTAAAACAGTTAAATAAAAACTTACCTTAGCTCTACAAACAGCAAATAAGATAGCACCAATACCTCTGCTTTCCCTCACTTTTTGCCTAAATTGCAATAGTACCGTTTTCAATTCCAATTTAGACTTCGGTTCAATGAATGCCTCTTTATGAGACATTATTGTTTCCCACATAAATGTTGTGCCGAATTTTGCCGTCTACAAGTAATGTTAACAGCTACAGGGATGAATTTTAATCTCTTAAGTTAA
>UPTC01001052.1:0-20997 GCA_900537255.1 Acanthocheilonema viteae
AAGAAGTCGATATATAGCTTCCTTCCGATAATCCGGATCTCTCCTTAAAATTATTAGATGCATAAAAACAAAAATTAGTTACATGATACGCATTATGTTCTGTGTTCGAAATGAAGCTGAGTATTTTCATAAATGGGTACGAAAGTTACAGATCCTGTCATTGTGTTAGTAGAAAAAGAAATTTGGCAATATTTTGTAACAGTTCCATGAAATTCATGTCTAGTTACACAAACAACAACTTACTTGGCGATGATAACCCACTCTGAGTGAAGAGCATGAGTCATTAATGGTTCAGGAAGTTCACGAAGATAGCATTTTAGAACGGAACAAACTGAATGAGGATCATTAATGTATTCAGCAATTTCTAGTGAATCATTATTTATCTGATGCGCATCAAATGCTGCTTTGAGACGTCTGATCCGATTGGTGTTACCGCTAACTCGAAAAAGGCCCTGGAAATAAAGTATCATTAAAATATCTGAGGTTTTCTGATATATACACTGAAATTAAAAATATGTGAGGAATATTTAAGTGGAACTACAATCACCGTGAAAGATTTTAAGGAAACACAAATTGTTCATATTAAAATTTGGAATTAAGAAACCTTCTCCTGGAAACCTTGATATTTCAAAATAGAGCAACACACTTCAAGAACCAAAGCCACCGAACGATTAGAGCAACGTAGATGATCTTCTAGATGACATCCAAAGACTGGACGATTAGGATAGGAAGCTAAAAAACATGGGGTAATAAAGCAGTATGAGATACGAAACAAGACAAACTCCTACCCATTACCCATTCGCAATGCCGTAAATAAATTTGTTGGTCGCTGACAGTCATCGCTGCAGGGTTTCCTAGGATGATTTATTTCACGGTAAGCAAGTGCAGCTAATGCTGATGACAAGATTGAAATTAGCGCAAGAACCCTATTGAGTGGAAGAGAATTCATAGCAAAACAAGTCATTTTTTTCCAATTTCATATAAAGTTACCGATTTTCCTATCGATTTCAGGTAAGATGTTTTCAAGTTTCTGCAAGGCTGTCCGATAATATTCCATTTGCGCAATGATCAACTCCTTGTAAATACCAGCAATTTCAGCTTCCCTTGATAGCAGCACGAAAATATCCGTAAAAATATTGTCCTGAATGCAAAAAACGTAACTTAGTTGATTATTCAGCAAACCATTTCACACATTAATAAACATATACTGCATCTCAGAGAGAGAAATCAACCTTATAAGATTCTAATTTAAGTTGTAAGGCATCATATTCATCCTGGATTTCCTGCATCTTTGACTCATCATGATTTCCTTGTTTACGTTTTCTGCTAACTTCAACATCAACAACTGTACGCGTTAGTTTTTCTTTCGCTTTCGATAGAGCTTTGTCGTCGTCCATATACTTCCCGAAAGCATCCAGAACACTATAATATAAATAATTTATGAAGCAAACAACATTGTGTGTAATTCAATATTTTTTTCATTCACAGTGTATGCAAGAAGTTTATATCAACAACCGTAAAACCTTTTCTCAATTAACTGATCTGTCAGGATCCGTTCTTCAAGAATTACACCCAGAGCATCGCCATACAGCTTCATTGTATCAGCAAGAACAGATGGATGCGAACGCGGATAAATATTTTCCAATTCTTTCGAATCCGCAAGTAACTGTTGCCAAAGACCAAATTCATCTAATCGTCTCTATAAAACACTAGTCATACTCACAATTTAACAAGTAATTTCTTTTAAACATCTAAGAAAATAAAAGAATTTTGAAGTTATTTCAAGTAAAAAGGTTTTTTATTCCTTTTTGGCTGTAGAAGAAAAGTCAAAAGTAAATATCATTAATAAATTTTCTGTAAAAATAACTGCAACTTTTTGTTCTCAACATTTCAGAAAGTCGAGTGAAATTGTTATACCTTCCGTTTATCAATAGCTTCCTCTCTATTGACGCTTCTTATACAATTCTGCAAATTCTGTCGCGTGTTTTTTACCGCTAAAATAATTTTTTGGTTTTTTTGTTCGACATGACTTACACTCTGCAACTCGTCTTTTTTCTCAGACCTGAAAGGAATTGCTTCAACAAAAGATGACTGAAATAAATGATAAAATTTTAAAATTCGTCACATCAAATAAAAATTTTTATTATTCAGGCTTGTTTTTTTTTACAGGGAAAAATAACATATTCTACCAAGTCCCATAATCATTATTAGTGCCCCCTAATTACTATACACAATTCATTAAAAAAAAAATCAAGAAATGAAGTGCTGGACACCTGCAATTATCACTCAGTCCCCCTCAATGATAGCAAACAGTGTCAGCAGTATCAATCTGTATTTCGTACATAAATGCAAAAGGATAACGTACAATCCTACAGACTGCTGCAAATTTTCTTGCATACGACGAGCTCGTCGCTGTAAACCCTCCCGCATCTTCTCCATCTTTCTTTTACTTCTCAATTCTGTTCATGGAAAACAAAAATTCTGAAACATAAGAACTCAATATACAGATAAACAGTATTCTCCACTCAATAAGGACGTTTAAAACATAAATGAAGATAATAAGCGAATATTCCAAATCAGTTACTTGACATTCATACCAATCTAGAATTCGTCATTAACCACTATGTGTAACTTTCTTCAAATATTGCTTAAGAATTCAAATAATTCGCTGCTACGTTTAAGACTAATCCAACTTGAAAGCGTATGAAATGGTTGTTGATAGTAGAAAACTGTGACATTATTAAAGAGAGCAGGAGAGAGAGGGGAGAGGGAGGGGGTTGAAAAGTTAATTTTCAGGGATTGAATGGAATTATAAGCATTCAAATTTACACAGGGAAAATAAGAATCAACAAAAATTGCGGGAGAATGTGTTATGATGGATGGAGAAGACGGCCGGGGAACAACAGTCAGAAAGCGAAAGAGAGGAAAAGGATGGCGAAAGTAACCGTGAAATTTCTATTCAGGTTTAAAGGAGTTGGAAAAAATATTCTGATGTGAAGTATACGAAACCTGTGTGAAAGTTTTCATTATTCACACAGTTACTTCATGTACAACAATGCAAAGCCGTGTAAAAGCAATCAATTTCTGCGTCCACAGAAGTACGTGACCATTTAGCTACCCATTCCTTTATGAGATGCAGCTTTTCATTAGGATCCAGCGGGGACGGAAGGAGAAAACGGCGTCCTCATGAGTTCCTTCGTAGTTCGGCATGTCAGGGTGGCTTCATGTGTCCACATACAGGTATGTATGTCTTGATAGGCTCTTCGTAGGTGTCTTCCCTTTTTGTCATTCTTCACTGTAGTATTTCTGATCATGTGTAGATCGTTATCCCACATCGAGTATAGCTATTCTAACGTTATTCTGTCTTAAATATTATTCCTTTGTTAAGTTTATTAAATATCGGCTGCAAATTGCTCAGTGGTTTTATTAATGCTCTAGCTCCATTTCTACCTAATCATTATATTAAAAGCGCTATTTCATGACCAAATATCATATTCTATAATTCGAACGAGACATAAAATCGTGGATCATTGAGTGCCTATCAGTTCATCTGTAATATTCCATTCCAGGAAAAAGACTTGGTACTATATCCCACTGTTTTTAAAAGAGATCAAAATTTTTAGGCAGCATTTGTGTAAAAGTGCAGAATGAGAAATTTAGTGTAAAAATGGATACAAAAAGGAAGTTTGGGAACAGATGATGAACGTTCTGTGGTGCGAAATGTGCACTATACTGAATGGATTAATTTGAAAAAACCTTTATATGATGCAACAGAAAGTGTATGGCTGCCTGATAAGTAGTTACTGATAACGTTCACAGAGACTGCCAAGATCGTTATTCTTGGTGTTATTGTAATACGATCTTTTAAATCTAATGAGGCGAAGGGAGTAGGAGATCAACAGGGCAGTCGTTCCCATGGATAACACGGTTGATACAGAAAGCCTCATAAGGAAATTGAACGTGTCCATGGAAGACGTTCCCTGTTGCTTGTGACAGGAAAAAAGCTAAAATTAGATATTTAGTCAGCAGGATTTAATCTAAAAAGTAGTCATTATTGCATTAAATCGGAAAAATGGCATAAATTTAAATTTAAAGTAGAACACTGATGAAGTCATCAATTTGATAATCTGGGGAGCTTATTATTCAATTAGAAATGTTGGGGGGAAATAGTGGAATAGTGGGTTGGCATGGAATGGTAGGGGGAAAGGTTGTGTCGAGTAAATGACGTTCGCAAGAATTTTTTCAGCTCACTGAGAAAGAGACGCGTCATGCTCTTACGAATTGTTAGCATCTTTTGTGAACTCTTTTTGATAATGAAATACATGGGAGCTCTCTTGTTGGTTTATTAAATTATTGTAAAAAAGTTCATTGGTTTTTCCGGGAGCACTTCATTTTCATCGCAAGTCAAGTTGATTAGTCCTCAATTGTCTTAAAATACTAGGATCTAGCCGGCAAGTTGGACAGTTTGACTTGAAATTTTAGCAAGAGAGCTCAATTAAAGGCCGTAGATAGGATTTCAAAAGAGTGTATAGATCAGATCTTCCAAGTTATCGTTGTTAAATTTGGAGGACATTCACGTAGGTTAACGGTTATCAGATGGAATTGTGAATTCAACTGAAATTATTGTCCAAATTAACTTGACTGATTAAGTTACCCTGAGGACTTCGGAACTAATTAATTTTCGCTTACTAGACGATGAATCATACTGCTAATTTATAAAGGGAGTTAAGGATTATTACGGTTTGGTCGTGACGGAAGAAATTTAAATTTTCAAGTACTCTCCATTCTTTGTGAATAATTTGGCTAAGAAACAAATAAAGTAAAACAAGACGTTCTGAAGTTCGTATATTTGTTTGAACCATCAGTGGCATACAGTGATAGTGTAAATGTTTATGCTCTTTCATGAGATATTTATCACAACGGTAGTACTCTTGGCATGTATTCACGGAATGATTTAGCCAAAAGTTAAAAGTTCATTTCAAGTTTTAATGTGCTGTGGCTTTTATTCAAAGGTATATAAAGTTTTTAATTTTTAGAAACAGCACCCAATAAAACATTTGAAATGATTGTGAGATATATGAAGGTGTTATGTGATAAGATCCTTAGTTAATCTACTTAGAATCAATTCGAATTTATCCTTGTCATGTGTTGTTCGATCGTTGCATGTCGAGCAATTTTCGTTAGTTATGGGTATGAAAATTTTCAGATTTGCTAACTAGGAACAAATGAATGAATGAACAACGTGAAATCGTAAAAGCAAGCTGGTTACAGCATGTAGTACATAAAAAAGGTGGTACTTTACATCGGAAAAAGGTAAATTTCAATTTAATATCTTTCACACATTTTTAGAAAAGAGCACTGCTGCATTATTTTTTCAATTAACTCTGATTGTTGCAGAAAATTCTGTATGAAGAAGGAAAATGGGTTGTATTGTGTGTTCACAATGGTCGTATACCACTTTTGGAATGGTATTTTTCGGAGGAATACGTACATGGGCACAGGTATTTTCACGTCGAAAATTCAGTTGGGTTGAGATTTTTTGTTCTGCAGTTACAGGCGATATTTTTTACACGCAAGATTCTACTCCGATTCTGATCTTGACATTCGATCTAAAAATTTCTTATTTCTACACTTGCTTTGGATTTTTACAAAACAAATAATTTTAGACCTTCGAAAGTAATCGATTTGTTGGATTCTTCTTTTGTAAGGGTCATTATGAGTGACCCATCCAGACGCAGTTTCATGATTGGTTTTGTGGACTGCTCACGTGATGCCATTGAGCTTTCTGCTTTAACAATGTAATACACTTTTCTATATAAAGAAGATTTATATTAATTATTATAGAGTTATTTTCTTCAGGTAATATGGTAAAGCTTGATTTATACCTTATTGCTTTTAGATAAGCTTGATAAGCAGACGTTAAATCTGAAGTTTGAGTCTTTCCAAGTATCGGATATCATTCGGGTTTCAAGTTAGTATATTTCTGCATCTCAAAACGTAGAGTCGAGATTGCTTAAATTCTTTACTGTCAGCGACATTTCCAGAGAAGATTGTGATGACTGGATTCGGTCAACAACGTCTGCTCTCATACGATTAAAATGTTTGACGGAATCTACAAATCTCTATATTTCGGTACCTGATTTTATATCTGAATCATCTAGAACAGCTGAACAATTTATTTATGAAGGTTCAGGTCCTGATGAGGTATGCTTTATAAAGACTAGAATTTAACATATTAATGCGCTAGTCTGATCCTTTCCTACGGCCCAAATAAATGGAGAATATTTCGTTTTGTTCAAAATATAGATCATTGTAGATTATTGACGAGAATCACTTTCTAGAACATTCATAAGTTGGGTTGTAATCTACGGGCGATTTCATTTTTGACTCTTCATAGTTCTTTGTTGTTCCAGTATTAGAAATTGAAAATAGATTCTGCAACTCGAAATCAATTTCGATAAGTTTTAAGGTGCCTGAAGAACTGGCGCCATCAGTACCAGTTTCTACTCTAAGAAACTTTGAAGACGAACTCACTAGATTTCCATCATTGCCAACGCAGCCATCTGGGATGTCATCTCTTCCTCGTACGCTGAGCATTGAAGAGAAAAAAGTGAAGAATCATGGAGTGGTGGTGAAAACCCCACCCCCTCTTCCGCCTCGTAATATTTCATCTTCAAAAGCTCTTGTTCCCAAAACTGGTACAAAAGTTAGTCTTTATTTACTTTCTTCGAATCTTAAATCAAGCTTGTCTTATTTTGTGCTGTGAAAAGTGATTCCCTGATTTTAAAAGCTCCTCCAGTTTTTTTATCCAAAGTGCAATTCCGTGTAAATTTTTCATATTGCATTAAATTGTTTTATAACTGGTTAGATGAATTCCTTCATTCATCGGTTTTCGTGAACAAAATATTCAAATTCCACAGGCTAGAAGTTTTACAGAGGTGCTCAATATATGATCATCCAAAGAATCGTGCATCAACATCGTTTGGAGATTCATCGACTATGGAAAGACGGCCAGAAGACATTTCGATAAATTCTCAAAATTCTGTATATAGGTTTATAACTTATACTATCAATTTTGATTTCTCCTTCGTACGTTGTAACACCAATGCTTCATGGTCTTTTGCAATTGTCAGATTTTTGCATAGTTTCAATTTCTAAATATTGCATTAGTTAAATGAGTGTTCACTTCTCAGAATTAAAATGGGATATATTCATTTTCTTTACATATATGAAGGTAGTAAAACTTCGCTTTCGATGATTTTTTATTATAACGAAGTTATACCACTTTTAATGATTGAAAGCATCAAGTTGAGTGAAACTGAGTTTCGGTATATTTATATACCAAAATATACAAAAAGTCATTACTTTGAAATATATGAAATTTAATAAGATAGACAGTTGTATGGTAATATGAAGGCATTTAAGACCAATAAATTTACAGTACTTTGGAGGGACCTACATTACTGGACACTGAAATAACAGCACCAGTGAGTTTGTGTTCCGAATCGATAAAGCGTGGTTATTCCGTCCCAGCTGGAACTTTGAATATCAATATAGCTCACTCACGTCGTGTTACTGGAAATGATTCGTTTTCACTGGATTATGATTCACCTTCTGGAATGATTAATCGAATTTCGCCAATTGCAAGCATTGCACTGCAAAAAACTCATTCAGTTTGTGAAAGAAACAGTAGTGAAATGTTAGCTGAAGATCAGAATCATTCACAGATCATCGATAATAATGGTATTTCAAGTGGTTTGAGAAATTTAACGGTACGATCCTTTATCTGCATGCGGCATATTGCTTACGTGGATTTTGGCGGGAAAGTATGGTCAGTATCGCAGTGTCTTCTTGCTCTGAATTCATGACTTTTAAAGTCGTTCATTTTATTGACATCGATTATATGCTCATTAATCTTTAGTATATTGTTGCGCTTTTATGCTGCTTTGATTTATTTTCAGTAAAATTAGGAAGAAATTTTAGTTCATGTTTTTGATTTCCATTCTCCGTTTCAAACTTCTTCCCTTATTTGGTATAATTTTTAAATAATTGTGGCACATTTTTTTTATTTAAGGGTAACAGGTTGGACTGCAATAGCTGAGAAGTATCTTGGCGGTCAATTATTTGTTGGCGATCAACTTGTACGAATTGCTAATGTTGACATATACAGTACACAACAAATTCCAATCATTTTCAGTACTGCATCAAAAACGGGGTCATCGGTACTTTTATAAGTCACAATATTTCTTATTTTTGATTATTAGAATCATTCTCGTAGCATGAACCATGTTTAAGGTAATTATGTTTATGCTGGCAAAAAAGGCCAACCATCAGAAAATCCTCTATATTTTGTTCCTAGCAAATTCTACAAAATCTTTTTGCTGCTTAAAGATTTGGACAAATTTCATAGACGTGATTATACTTTTCTAGGTAAATATTACCATTCAGCGAGTGCCTCATGGAACAATTCATACACTGCAGAAAACGAAGCAGAAATTTGATGCGGGCTTAATTTTGGATAAACGTAAAATCAAAGTAATCTTACTATTTTTGGATAGAGATCTGAACTATGTTAGTTTAGTCGTCAGGAATTTTGTCATATCTCTGCAGCTTATTTCAGCTGGCTGACGTGCTTGAAGGGTCACCAGCATGGGAAGCTGGTATTCGGGCCTTAGTTCCGGCAGTTACGCGAACAGGAGCTACTCCTGCTTGCATCACTTGTGTGGGCAAGCATGCTTTGAATATGTTTTCAGAAGATGACGAAGTTTTTAAGCAAATCGACACTTTACCTTTGTCCGTTTTCACTCTCATAGTACAGCCCTATGATTTTGTCAAACTTCTAAAACGAAGTTTGAAGAAATTGAAAAATGTCGATGATTTCGTTCATTGATTACTTTGTCATGTTCACAGATATAGTCAGCGCATTGATTGCTCAGTTTTTGTTTGTGTTTTTTTTTCAATTATCTTATTTTTTTGAATTGTAAATGTGATTGTAATAACCTTAATAGATGTATAAAACTTGAAAAATAAATGACTAACAGGAAAGAAATTTGTTATAGCTTGCTGTAAGTTTTAGAATGATGTTGGCTATCGTCTGATAAAGAGTGACAGGATTATTGATGCTCTAAATCTTACTATATATTTTATCGCATTTAGGCACCGGAAATTTAAAACAGATCTATTGAAAAAAAAATGGTCCTTATGCAATAGCAAGGGAAAACCTTAAGCTGCAAGTTTGATACAATCATTTCCGAACAACATTGTTCGCAGCAAAAACAAGGAAATTGAGAATTTGAAAATATCATCAAGAAACAAATTCTTCGGATATGTCCGTCTCCAACTAATTTGTCACTATAGTTCATGACATGAGAGCAGTCGTTCACGTAGGTAAAGTGTGGGGACAATTCCCCTCTTTGTGATAGCAACTTTGAAGCGTGTGAGCAACACTTCTATCTCGTGAACAGATTTTTCCAGACCTGTGAAATTCTCCAGGATTCGTAGTGAACTGATGAAGCACGTTGGTCTAGAAGTTCGTGTGAGTTATGCTTATCCTCCGTACACATGAGACGGTGAAGTTTCATAACGACTAAGACTTTTACTGGGCAAAAAGCGGGCGAGTATTCAGATTGCTGAGGACATCGGTTATTACCTATTGATAAAGAAAGTTTTCAAGCTACAAGTATGGCTGGACGCTGAATTTATAAGTAGGTTACATGATAATGTTTCGTGTGAAAAAATATACTCTTAAATTACTCTATTCAAGTGATCATTTGATTAGGTTATGGGATTATTTAACCTAGACTTTTTCTTAGTTTATTCGAAACTTCATGAATCCGACAAAACTGTCACACCGTGATATAATACAGGAAATGGATTTTATCGACAGATTTAATCGTATTACTATCTTTAGTAATGGTTTTAGTTTTCAATGCTATTATGGAGAATTGGTTGCGTATGCATTTGCAGTTCTTTTCAAAATGAATTGATCCAGAATGGTGTATGTTTAGGATTAAAAAGTGATGGCTTATTCACCGCCATTTACTCCTCCATCATCGCCAAGTTGTAAAGGTGCATCATCGGCACTGTCATTTCATGGAGTTCATCCAATAGGTACACCCACGGCAAACTGCTTAGCCGATTCCCTTGGAATTTCGCCGCTTTATCGTCAGCAAAAGTAAGATTTCTTCGTCATATCTAGCAAAGAATTCGCCTAAACTTACGAGTTGAAATTAAACAGTTTTTGAGTTCTCACTCTTTAAAAAAGATTTAACATTTAGGTAGTGCAATCATTATGGCTTCTCTTAAGTTGTCGTAGCATAGTTGATGTTCATCAGCCCGGTAGTCCGTTCCTTCTTATCTGAGTTTCCTTTTTAACTTTGATTCGTTATCTATGATCAGTTTGCATGATGGAAAATATGTAAATATGAAACTAATTTTTTCTGGTGCATAAGTATGAAATTATTTTTTTCAGTGTATTAGCAAGGATTTGATGGAAACTTGCGTCATTTTTGTTTAAATACTTTTCTTTTTTTGAAATTCTCTATCGTTTTTAAAATGCTTAACATTAACGTTAATCCAGCTACGAGAGCGTGATAGCTTATGCGAAATTTTCTATATGGTGTTAAAGTGAATTAAAGGTGTCTGTGTGTGTGTGTGTGTGCGTGTGTCTGTGTATGTGTGTGTATGTATGTGTGTGTGTATGTGTGTGTGTATGTGTATGTGTGTGTGTGTTGGTGGCCTTATAATTTTAACACGTGTTTGTGGAATATCCATGTTTAAATTGCTGCTACACATTCTCGTAGTTGCTGGTCATTTGTTTTTCTAGTTCGGCTCGCTGGCAGAGTGCAGCACAAATTTATCAAAGTTATCAAAGCAGCCGGACGCAGAGTCGTGCTCACAGCCCAGCACCGGATGGATTTCACGAACCATTTGTGTACTCGCCAAGTTTGACTCCAGCGTTAATACCTGATCATTCCACTGTTCACAATAATTTCGGGTATGAATTGTGAATTAATCTCCGTAAGTTCGCTTTTCAAAGATCTTATTTTTGTTCCGTTGGTACTACGAAAGAAATTGTTTGGTGCTAGAATATGTTCGGATTTATTCTAAACGCCATCTTGAATCCACTGCATCCACTGATTGTGCTTCAGCATCTTTTGGTAGGCGGTATGCTTATTCGATCTTTAATGATTCTCTCTATTTTAACTATTAAATATTTTTACCTAACATTTTTAAGTCTTCAAAAAGTTCAAAGTTGAAACAAAGTCACTAAGTGCTCGAAATCTTTTCTTTTCATACAGGTGTTTTGAACTTTCAAAGTGGCACTTACATTCTTTTCAGAACACCACTCTCTGTCGTTGAAATAGGTCGTGCTAATCGCAAACGTCATGCTGAAACTGGTGATACACTAAATGAACAAAGTGTTGGTGGCCCTTTAGAATTAGAAGCTATAGCTGCCGTACATGAACTCTCAAATGAAGTGCACTCAATTGCTGTCTCAGAAATCTTGCCACGAACAGCTGATTTAATTTTCGTGAATGTCAAAACTGTTGAGGGTTAGGATTTCTTTCGGAATTTATTTGTAGTTTGAAGAGTCTTATACAAAAAGAATTTCTTTCTGCTTTGTTGATTTCTTACTCCAATAATTGGGTGGAGATTCTGCAGTATGAGGTTCAAAATAGCCGTTCTTTGGATATTCTGAAGTTTTCTTAGGTCTTTCTTTATTGATAGCAGTGAGTAAAGTAATTGTTAGAGGAGGCATAATTTATAAAGTGGGACTTGTTGTATTAATTGTTTCCTTTTTTTCTTATCACATTACACAGTTGATTTTGTCATATATTATTTTATCAATGTAGGGGGACGAAAACTTTACAAATTTTCCTTTGTTTCTGAACTCATTGCTAAACTATAAACAGGTCAGCCTTATACGTTAGAATTAACAATGAAAGGATGGCGGATTGCTTCGTTACAGTGTGATAGTATGAATGGAGATTATAAACGGGTATTGTGTTAGTTTATTGATTTTTTAAATTATTTGCCCTGATTTATTTGTTTTTCAGAGAACATCTCTGCTTTCTCTTTTGAAGATTTCCATTTGTATAAGTGTCTAAAATTCTGTAGACACGCTATCAAATATTCAGTCAAACATCTAACAGCTGTTAAGACTCCTTTTGCAGGTTGAGTTACATGCGAAATATTATGACAATGCTAGACAACTTCTTGAAGAGATTTCACCGGCACATTCGCAGTACTTTACCAAATGCTTGACTGAAAAGCTAGTTCAACTTCATATCTGGAGGAAAGCTCAGGTTTTGTTTTTATCAAAAAAATGGAGATATTTAAAGCGAAGACAGCCATCGAATACTGAGATCTAATAAGTTATCAGCTTTGTTTTTGGCAGTGGTATGTTTATTCAAATATAATATTTACGGGACTTATTACTGCTGATGTTTTGTTGAGTATCGCTAACACTACAAATTTTGAATTAACGTTTTTGAGTGATGAACTTGTAGATTATGTAGCTGAAAAGGTTTCATGCTTGTTTTTTCTGTAGGAAGAAATGGAAGATGCGGTTGTGGATTTACTTGACGAACAGATAAACGATAGTCCTTCAACGAGTTCAAAAAAAGGAACAAAAGAAAATGACGATTTGTCAGATGAAGGTCTTGTGTTCATTGCGGACAAAAGTGGTAATCGATGAAATGTGCTGTTGCTTATTTTTTTTCGTAGACATAATGTTTTTAAATTTTGAGGTTAACGTAATATTACCAATATTATTAGTGATATTCAGTCAGTTATTTGCTGAAATTTCTATTTAGTAGAACAGCAAAACTGAGCCGGAGTAGGTAGCTTTACGTCTGTGCCCTGTGTAACCAACTGCGTTGTTAGTAATGCACTCCTTTTTGTTTCATTGTATTTAAATGTGCTCATCTCAGCGCCTTGTATAAGGAAATTTAGTATCATTAGTCAAGAGTTTAATTTCTTCATTTTCATCACACATTTCTTCTGACACTGATTCCTTGATAAAAAGCCATGAAAATCTTTCTGGAGGACATATGTGGAGTTAACCTTCTAACCGCCCTATCGTTCATGTAAGTCTCGAATCTCACCAAGACCATCCAGGTTATTTTGTCTTCAGTTTACATTTTGCTGCGTTTGGTTCACTCCATCTACCTCTTTCAACATTCTCTATCCCGTCTTTCTTTATGTTGGAGTTCCAAGAAATGTCAAGAAAACTTGGTGAAGAAATATAATTTGCCTACTTCATAAACCTCCAGAATACTTTTTCACTTATCAGGTTGTGTTTTTGAAGCTATGTCTTAGAATTAGAACGTTGTATGCTCTGTAATGTATTTCCGATAAGTAAATATGAGATTGGTGCACTGAAATTTATTCAGAATCTTTTTCAGTTATAAATGCATTTTTTGTTTTCAATATTGTAGAATATCTTTCTCTTGCTGACTAATCATTTTGTTCCGTCAACAGTCTTGTTGATTTGCACTTTGATGCGGGATGTAATTTATCCTCAATTCCATTTCTTGTTTTATCTATTAGAGGCGATCTTTTTTTTTTGCTTTTGTAGTTATGAATGGAGCTGTTAGCAAAGCCACAATATTTCAAAAATAAATTTGAAGACAGACAAATTGAAATCAAAAGTTATTTATTTCATTTCTGAATTTGAGATTTTAAATCCAAAAAATGCTTGTATGGAATAAATTGAGAAAAAATTAGATTAAAACAATTAACCACAGCATTTAATATATTCAAATATTTTATAAAAATCTCTCTACATGATTTTGCACTAGCTCATGTAATATACTGGTAATCATTTATTCATAACGGAGTGCAAGTGTTTATTTTTTAACTTGGAGTGAAGTTGAAGCATTTAATTGTTATCATCAGGCCTTAATTTTTAGCTGAAGTTTGTCGGAGCGTATTTGAACACTTTGTAGCTGCCGCATTGTTTCGTTTTCCATAACTTGTTTTATGCAGATTTTATTTGATGTGTTTTAAACCATATAACCTGTTAAATGGAAATACGTTTATATTAGCTGGGTTTCACGATTTTTGTTTTAAAAAGTAAGAACTTTCTTACTTTCCGATGTTGCGCTTCATAAATAGAAGAGTAGGAAAAAGTGAGGAAATCGAGATTATACATTTTAATAATCTAATTCTTCGATTGGCTGTCAATATTTAATTTAGTTTTGCATCTGGATTCTGATATACTCGGTCACGTTACACGTGCGTTCCACTTTCTTCTCGCAAAAGCAAGTAGAATATTCGACAGAAAATTGCCACATAAAGATTGCTATTGTAGTTACCTTGCGTTATTTGAGTGATACTATTAGTCCTCGACTTGCAGAAGGTATCGATTAGTAAATGGATAGGAACTTGTGGTTACGTAAAAAATTAAGGACATGCTTAATTGAGAAAAATCTATGGCTGATTTCTTCGAAATATATGAACAGTTTGTTTGTGGGTGCTGTTAGTAAAACTGTGCTATAAAATTTTTTATGCAAAAAGTAGATAATAGTTGATATTCGGAGGATGAAGTATTCCAATTCCGAAATAAATCAGTTCTCCGAAACTAGTAAATTCATCAAATTAAAATTGATTCATTTGATTTTCTCAATTTTGAGTAGTTGATTTTCTATTAATTGATAGAATTTATTCAAAATGTTTCTACGAATTTTATTCAAGACAACGCGGATCTAAAATCGATAACAAAAGTTGTTTTCAGAACAGGTTGAAATGAGTGAGGGAAACTCGGCGGGTGATGAATATAGCTTCGTTTATTATCATCGAAAGGGTGACAGCTGAATAAAAGTTTTGTTAACTTCTTGATTATGGTGGGAATAATGTTCTGTGCAATCTAGTGGCTTTTAACAAACAAAATTTGTCGATAGCCACCCCTTATCATCTGACGTTGTTTGCAAATTCAGTTTTCTCTAATATAATTAAAAATATTCTTTCGAAAACAGGATTTCGACTCTACTAGTTTGATGCATTAGTTTATCAGACTTGAAGTGAATGGTTTTGTTATTTTTGCAGCATTGGAAAATACATAAATGAATTAAACAATTAAAGTTTGTTCTTCTAATTTGGTTTTTCAGCTTTGATTTCGGCTCATGAATATTCAACCCTTGTCGTTTTATTTTGATTTCCTTGATCGGTGAAAGATTTACGAATATCTGAAGACTTGAAGCTGAAATAAATGCATAAAAATATGGAATAATCGAACACAATTATCTAAACAAGTACAAATAATTAGATTTGTGGTAAATGTTGGCCGAAATTTGATACTCAAATAAATGGAGTCGGTTGGTTTTGTAATTTAAACAACCAGTATTTCTTTGAAAAACAGTGGCGCAGGAACTATTTTTCTATTACACTTTTGATGAGATGTGGAGTAAAATTGAAAGGTCAAAGATGAAAATGAAATCATCTTTTTTCTCCCTTATAAGTTGTCGAAGCAAAAGTTTGAAAAGGACAGGATTTTACAGATTCCAGATTTCAAGGCGGGGAGATAATGCATCGATCAGTAATGTGTGGTTTTAATGTACTAAATGAGTATTTTAGATGCACAACACATAGATGTCTTTTTATAAATGGTTTGACAGTCTGTATGAATGTTCTGTCAGAGACAACCACTGACTGGTACTTTTTTCTTTACTTCTTCTTTTCATTGTCGTTTATTATAAACTATGCTAGTTTTTTGAAATTATTATAAATATTCATTTTAAAGTCAAATAAAAAATACGTTGGCTAAAAAAGTAAACCAACAAATGCAAATAAGTCGAAGCTAAATGAATTTATTATCAAACCTTCAAATAGCTTTTTAGTTAAATATTTGAAGATATCTGAGGACAATTTTTGAAAATCAACAAGAAATTTGCTCATTTCCTCTTAAAAAAACTTAGTGGAATTGAAGTAAACCTGAATTTCACTTATTGCAAATTTTGGACTAAATTAGTCAGTATAAGAGTAAATGAATGAGTTAATATAATTCCAATATTAGTGGTAGTGGTAACTTTGAAATGATAGTTAGCAACATTCAAATGAATAATAAGCAAGTGGTTTCATGCAGTTCAAATTATTTGAATTTCATGCAAAACTTAAAACTTTGCAGGAAAAGCGGCACCTAGAGTTAGGATTCAAATACAAGACTAATTTCAAATTTATATTCAAAGTTGTAGGTATAGCAAAAAATATAGCATTCCTGTTTGCGTGTATTTTTCATTTATTATAAAAAAAAAAACGTTGGTATAATGATTTCATCTCATCCTGTAGGGATTTTATCTCAGACTTTAGATTGCTTCGGACAATATGGCTTGTGAGAAACTTCATCAACAAATACTGATCAGTTTGAAGTTTGTTTTACAATATATTTTATGTATATTGTTTCGAGATTTACCTCGAATGGTCACAATGAAAAGGAAATCAATAACCGATCAGGTTTTAGTTTCTAGCTATTGCTGAGCACTTTGAAATGATATTCTGGACATTTCTTCACTACAATAATGAAGATATGACCTAACTTTCTGTTCATTTGTATAATACAAATCAACGTTAATAGGCTACACATTATTACGCGTTATAGTTAGATCTAAGCAGGCTTGAGTCAATTTACGACTAAATGATAACAATGATGGTATTGCATTACTTTGAACCTGATTTTGATTTCTTGTAAAGTTGAACTATAATTTCCAAACCATATTGAAAAACAAGAATTTATGCGTACTTTATTAGCTCAAAAAAACTGTGCAGTCAATCATAAAAATTATTCATTTTTGCTTTGGGTGGTTGCTATCACTGGTGGTGCATCGGGAATTGGTAAAGGACTGGCGCAAAAAATTGCATTAGAGGAGAATGCCATCGTCTGCATTTTGGATATTAATCAGGTAATAGTTTTTTAAAAATTATGAAATTTTGCACATTTTATTTCGAAAAGTCCACAATTCATAATTATATTTAGAATAAATTTCGAAAAAAAAGTAATTTTTCGAAACTTATGGACAAAATAGAACCGGTAGAGATTACTGACAAGCAGTGAAAATCATTTTGTTATGTTGATTACGAAAGAAGCGCATTGTGTGATTTGAATGGACAAAAGAATTTGTGTTGAAATTACACGATCGACAATCGAACAATGAACTGAATTATTAAATTAACGAGATATCATTCGTCACAAGGCAGATAATCTGTTGCATGATTACACAAATTTTTCCGGAAGAATTTATTGGTTTCATTTATGACAAAAAAATTGATTTCACAGGAAGAAGGAATTCGAACTGTATCACAAATTACTGAAAATGGTGGGCGAGCATATTTCTTCCTGTGTAATGTTGCAAAATCCGATGAAGTAAAATTGTGCGCAGAGCAAATATTCAGCAATGCAAAAATTGGTGTGTCAGTCTTTAGACTGACAGTTATATTTATACTATTTTTTATTAATAATGCCTCTGCCAAATGTTGAATTTGTAATTATGTATAGAAAAAACAAAAAAAAGGATAAAGGAAAAACATAGCTCTCAGAATCTTGGGTCAAGCTCCAAAAAAAAATGTAGTAGCGTGAAATGAAATGAAGTTCCTCACTAAAGCTTCTTTTATTGTACATATGTGTTGCCTTTCATGTAAATTATCCACTTATAGTTATTTCTTTATCTTAATACTTTGAAAAAGTTTGAAATTGAATTTTGAAAGCTTATGAATAAGACAACTAAATTGATCACTAACAATTCTTTATTAATATATAATTAGAGCAATTTTTTTGAAGCATAATGTGAAACATAAAATAGAAGAAAAATTTTTCATTTTATTTGTACGAAAAACAAACAAATATCTCATAAAATCTTTAGGTAGCATTGATATCTTAGTTTGCAATGCATCGATACTCAGAATCGGCAAATTTATTGATTTAGATGATAAGGATTATCAAGATACAGTGAATGTCAACATTCTCGGTTACATTTATGTTAGTTTTAATAATGCAAAATTTTTTTTCTGTCTAATTTTCTAATTTCAAAATATTTCTTTCTGTCGAAATCAATTTTCTGCTACATTCAAGGTGGCTTGTTGCTCCTAACTTTTTTCCAATCATTTTGAAACCGACTAAAGATTTAGACAATGAGAGCCTTTTTGCCGCGTATGATGGATCGAAATCATGGGCAAATTGTCGCGATTGGATCGATTTGTAGTCATTATGGAGATTATCTTGGAACTGCTTACTGGTAAGATTTATCTTTAGACAAAGATTTCAAAAAATATGACCGATTTGTCTTCCTGAAAAATATTTAATGGGGGAAAAGTAGATCCATAATAAAATGTATGTTATACGTCATTTTTTTTAAACCTATCATTAATTATTTTAACTATTGTTGATAACAAAATTGTAGCACAGCAAAATTTGCTATCCGCGGATTAATGGAAACTCTCCAAATGGAACTTTATGAAGAGAAGAAAAATGGTGTAGTATTGACAACTATTTATCCATATTTTGTTGATACGGCACTTATTTCAAACAATATGACAGAACCGTTCAGCACGTGAGTTTTTCTTTTATTTTAAATTTCTTCAAATGTTGAATTTCACCATACAAAATTCTCATTAAATTTCTCATGCATTCCGAACAGATATTAATTCTTTTGTTGATTCGAACTTATAATTAAGAATTTTTTTTATTTTTAAAGACATTAAGTTCCAGTGCTAATTCTTACGAATCAATTTCATGCCTGTATCTTTTGAAATATTGAAGATTTTACGATGTAATACCATTGGATAAATGCGTTGAAGAAATTTTGGATGCAATTCTAAAGGAACGAATGTATTATTTTATCCCACAATCTCTGGCATTCTTATGTAATGCTGCAAAATGGTTCGTGAAAATTATAATATGCAAAACTAACATTATTATCATATACACTATCAAAAAATTTCAATTTTAATCGATTAATCAATTTCGAGCCTACTAAAGGTTTTGCATAGATTTTTCTCGCTTTCTTACAATAGTCAATTCTTCCAAAGGAAATTATTGTGGCTATTTCGATATCTTTAACCACATTACATTGCATGATAAAGTCTATCACCTCAAACTGAGCAATTATTTACGATTCAAGTTAAACCTTTAAGAAGGGCAATAAGTCAAATATAAAGAGAGAGAGAGAGAGAGAGGAGATCTTATTTCTTACTTCTTATGATTATATTGTATCTTTGCTAGAGCTTTTATATCCATAAATTATCTTACGAGACTTAAATCTGAAGGACACCTAGCATAAAAGGCATAAAAATTCATTCCTTGTTTAATTGAAATTTTTGCACTTTTTACCGCAAAAGTTTGCTGCCACTAATCATTTTAGCTATACAACGAAATACTCAATGCCGTATATAAGGCGACTGGTCAACTGCAGATATCAAACTCTCAACAGAAGAGAAGGCAATGAAGTATAAGTGAATGTGAAACAGTGATTGATAATGAAACAGAAGCGTTGATTTGCTTCTCTTTAAATTTCTGCCTCTGTAATGTTACCTGTGCCGTTTTGTCAACTATAAAATTTCTACTCAGTGTTCAATTTTTTATAATTTGGCTACTCGTTTTGTGACTATGTTTGGGGTTGTGATCAATCACTTCATCAGTAATAAATAAATGGAATGTTTCGGTGAGCGCAATTATAAAATAACTGGTATTTGGGAGAAATTCTTGTTCATCAACTTGCTAGTTTTTATAGTGACTTTAGCAAACTTCCTGAGGAATTTTATTTACAAATATTAAAAAAAAGATTGAGGTTGCAACTGTGTAATTTGGAGTAAAGTAAGCTCAAATTTTGAACTGCATTTCAAAGAAAAGAATTTGATTTCAGTTATTCTTAAAACTAAGTATTCAAAAAAAAGATGTAGATTGTTTTGGCTAGCGCAATTACAAGTTAATCGATATTTCTAGTTTGGTACTATTCACACTAGCAATTAATTGTTAGTTGATACTTCAAATCCACACTTTTCTTCATTTTAAAATTTTTTGGTTTAATTATTGATAGTGCATCAGTTCTGTTAAAAAAAAAAGAAGTGATCTGGATGGTAGTGTTATTTGACAAATGTTATTTGATAAACTTTATCACGCAATTACCAAATATTACTTCATGAACTTCATCACGCACTGGTAAAGTCTATCAAAGAATGTATGTTGATCTTATCACACGAAATATTAACGGGTAAGATTGGATAGCTACAATGATGCATGAGATATATCATTTAATCAGTTATCAGCAAAATTTATTGATATAATGAGTTTGAGATATTTCAACTGCTTGTTCATGCGCTCATTATTTCTTTTGACGTTTCACATTTAAAGGCTACATTTTCCATTGTCATCTTTCCATTTACAGCGAACAGATAATGGATGAAACGACTAACACATTGATTTATTCTTATCAATAAATTTTGATTTATTCTTATCAATAAATTGTTAAATTGGCAAATAAAAGAGAGGAGAGAAACATGCATTTATAAATGAAATATGAGTGATTTCTTACAGACAGCAATTAATGATCAAAACAGATTAGATAAATGATCAGTGTAAGAAAATACTAATCAGAATGCAAATAAATTCTTTTTAACATGCTTAGCATGAAGACTGTCGATTCATTGATAGAGGTTTGTTTTTAGTCTCTTTCATTGCTTCCAATAAATATTTTTGCAATCTACAAATTTTGATTATAAAATCACTTCAGGTTATTCAGCTTAAAATTTTTAGAATTCCTTCTTGTTACAAAGCTTTTAAGATTATTTTAAAGAAAGAATGATTAAGGCTTGAATGAAACTGAAGCAAAAATTTGCTATTAGGTTTTGGTGACGATATCAACTGGGTGTCATAGAATGACACATTCTCAACGGCAAAGTTATTCAACAAGCCAGTATTTTTACTAATCCACAAAAGTTGGTGTGCATCTTGCCAAGGTATATTATTCTTATATTATGTATGTACGTATTTATTTACTTCGTTTA
>UPTC01001053.1:0-20986 GCA_900537255.1 Acanthocheilonema viteae
TTATTAAATTATTGTCATTGTCTAGCAAAGGTTTTGTTTAATGTTTCAAAAATTATTTTAGAAAGTGGGAGAGTGTATGATAAATAAATATTTGAGAAATTTCATCGTTAACATTCACAGGTTTCCTTTTAAAATAACATAAAGAAGTTAGTTTAGCTAGTAAATTTAACAAAATTATTCGCCCCTCTTAGAAAACTATTAACCGTTGCTAATCGATGATCAATCTCAACCATAAATTCATTTCGTTTTTGTTCAGTCCCCGAAAAGTAACGCTTTGCTGAGCTTCTGTATCCTCTACAGTCGTCCTGCAGAAGTGCACTACAGTATTTTGTGCATTATCACAGTATTTCAACAGCATCAGTTATCAAAAATTTTTCAGATATTTTTGTTATTTATGAGTTTAATCTATTTAATTCTTATCACTTATCCGGAAAAAAATTCTCCACAAGGAATTCGTTTACGTATAAGGATAAATTGCATTCCTCTATTATCATAACCTTATCCTATTGCGATACAGTTTTTCATCATTTTGGTTTCCTTGACAAATAGTGATTGCAATTCAGAGAGGTGTATATCGCGTAAGAATTACAAATTATTTCATCAAAAAATTATCAGTAGCAAATTGTCAACCTGATACATTTTTACCAAAACAGACGGTTGATTTTTATGAATACTATTTGCTACTCCGGAAGATTCTTCAGCTGATATTCCAATTTTATCTTCCTTGAAGCGTGACGCTAATGGCATATAATTGCAAAATTGTGTTGATTTAAGTTTGCCGGAAGGACGACATTTCGGATCGGAAAATGGGGGAGCACCACATAATACTGCAAGTGTATTTTCACATTTTCATATTTTGCTTCAGCATCAATTTAAAATTTGCATTTTCCATTTTTCAATTTAGAAATATGAATTGAAGGCAAAAAAAAATTGTTTTGCTAATTCAGTCTTTTCTTCTGAGTGAACCAAAATTAAAGTTATTTCAAAGTGCAGTATGAGAATAGGGTAAGTATTGCAATTCTTAAAACAAACAAGTTTCGTCACTCTATTTTAAATTTAACAGTTTGTGTCAAAGAAATTTGCATTATTTGATGTGAAAAAAAAACATATATGAATATTGTTAAAGAGCTTACAGGTACGAACAAATGAAGTAGCAGCAGGTGGTTTTCCATATGCATAATCATCGCTCGTAACCACTGTATTTCGCATTTTCTAAAAAAAAAAAGTTAGCCTTAAGTTATAACAGAACATGCATGTTGATATTTTTCTAAAATACATCATTTGCTGAGGATATTTTACTTGAAAAAGTAATTATATTATATGACAGAATTCAATCATTTTTTATCGCTAAAAGAATAAAAACTTTTATCAAAATATGAATATTCATGTTGCCCAATTTTGTAATTTAATATTTTGTTAAAATGAAAGTAATGCATGGAAAATCGAAACGAAAAACATATTTAGTAAGTGAATGTTTAAAATACAAATCAAATTGCAAGATAGAATTGAAATCAAAATTTAAGTTTAATGCATCAACAATGAAAATTTAAGGGATTCAATTATCGACCATACTTTTTGATGATAAAAAACTTCTCTCGAAAATTGGAATAATAAATAATAAGGAAAAAAGTGAGAATTTAAAAAATACGAAAAATAATTAAATTTTCATTTTAATTTATGCTGGCTGTAATCCAGGGAATTTGCATGGTTGGGCAATTTAACTTAAGCTCAGCAAAAGCTCAAATAAAAAAAAAATCCATCGGTATTGAACAACATTAAAATCCCGAAGGATTTTTGAAAATGTTCAAAAATAAACGAACTTGGATATTACAATTTATTGATCATAAAAAATATTTTTGGAAAAATTTTAACCTATCATATTTCTTTGTTAAAAAGTGAATTTTAATAATTTAACCTATCATAATTTTAATCAAAGATTACACATAACCTTCAAAATAATCATCTTTCAAATGAGAAAAGCCTTCAAATAATCATCTTTCAATGAGAATTTTTTAGTTTATCGAGAACAAAGAAATGAAATGAAATGAAAAGAAATGACTAATAAAAATATGAAGGGATGAAGTGGCTGTCATTTTCGACAACTCTTTTTAAAACACTTCAAATTCTTTCTTACTGACATCAATTTGAAAACGTTTTTCAATGAAATTTTTGATACGAAAAAATCATTGGCAATTTTTTTAAAATATTCTTTTTTTTAATATATCTAAAAGTCTCAAATAAAAACTTGATAAGCCAAGACAATCCTTGGCTCTATGAAAAAGAGGGAGGTGGTGGGAGTGAAGGCTTAGAGAGTCTAAGATTCATCAATTGCATGTAAATGTCTTCCGAAAAATTCCCCTTCATTCGTAATCTTTTCGTATTTTCCCCTGATATTTTCAAGGAAAACAAAAGTAAATTGCACTCTCGGGAATTGCTATCCTATTCCCGGTGAAATTTCGAGATATTTTTGTCTACCTCCTGTATTTTTACCCTTAATAGTGAATAATAAATATTGCATAAAATTTCCTATAAAATTTAGCCAATGAGGAAATATTTCAATAATCACTGAATCAATTTTAAAATACTGAATTTGCTATAAAAGGAGAAAATACATGTTAATGAATTTAATGAAAAATAAAAATTAACAAATGAAATGTTGTGTGATTTTAATAAATTTAATAATAAGCAAATCATCATTTTATTTTTTTATCCGAAAAAAAAAGAAAATGATACTGAAAGGTCATTTATTAAAATTTCGAACATTTAATATGCTCTATCTTTCTTTAAACGGTAAGTAAAATAAAAATTAAAAAAGCTTAAATGGATAATTTATCCTTGCAAATCAAAAAAAGATTCGTTAAAGGCAATAGTGTAAGGTATTTGCTTGCACCAGTTGTAATACATTTTCTTAGTGAAAATAAAATTTAATTTTATGTAAGTTAGACTTGGAACAGTTTGGAATCAAATTTTTTTTTGCTGTACGAAACGAAATTTGAACAAAAAAGTGTGCCAACATATTATATTGCTAGAAAAAAAAATAGCCAAAAAAGGGATGAAGTGTTAAATGAAAGCTTTTCTCATGAATGAAAAAAAAAAATGGGAAGCAATAGAAATAATTGTACTTTCGAATCGTGAAATTTAAAAGATTAAAATGTAATTCATGAAAATCTGCAATATATGAAAAATAATTTAATTTATTCGTTCATGCATTATAGAAATTTATGCTTCAAAATTCTATCGAATTCCTGGAAAGCATTTTCTTCGTTTTCTGTTTGATTCAGGAAATATTAATCGAAATATTTGAAAAAGTTGACGAAAAGTTCAATGAATATGGCGAATGAGAGAAAATTTTGTTGCCAACTGAAATATTGCCTTACTGATCTGTGATTGAGCGTTATCATACGAAGGAAATGCATCATTTGCGCTGAATTTTTGCTAGCTGAAAATGATGTAATTTATGATTTCATACGAAATTCAGAAGGCTAACATGACAATAAATTACCATATGGTGACCTTTTTTTTGCGCAAACGTCATTTCATTTTCTAATGCAAATCATTAGGATTATTGTAATTAAAGTTTATTTTCAATCTAATCTTGAAATAATTCAATGTGATTGCATCGAATACGAAAATATCATGCAGTGTTGTAAAGCGAGATTTTTTTTTTTTGTTTTAATTATGAGTCATGTCAAAAAATCCTTATTAAGCTTTTTACCTGCTCAAATTTAGCTAAATATTAAATCGCTCGAAAAATTATTCAAATATGACCTTTGTCGTTGATATCACTTTTTTAGGTTTAAATTAATGTGATATAAAGCAAAAAATTATCGTTAAAAATATATTTGTATATCGTAAAGTGGATATCTATTTTAGAATATATCTAAAGAAAAAGCACAATTCATCACTTCAATTCTTATGCATAAAAAATTTATAATAAAAACAATTTATAAATGAATTTGAAATTATTCTTATAATTTCATTCTTTTATAATTAACTCATCACTCGTATAATTAAGTCTCTCATTTGTAATCCAATAGTTGAAGGTTTGTAAAAATTATATGATCAATTTAACAAAACAACGACAACTCGAAATTATTGTTTACTTAATAAACTTCAAATTTAATGACTTGATTTTGCTTTATTCTATTTCTTTTAATTTTGCATTTAATTTTACTTCAGTACTGAGTTATTGGACATTAACGTTTTGATCAGTAGTTTTCGTATTCGTTATCTGATTAATTAGCAGAAAATTTTCACGCTTTGCTTTATTTCAATAAATATCATTTTAAGATTACTGTGCATTTAACAAGCAAAAAAAGAATTGAGCAATTAAAAAGTAGTGAAATAAATTTAAATGATAAACAGAAATTAGTTCAGGAGAAAAGAAATTACGCATCATTGGTCAGATATTTTAAACAATCTTTTAAATTATTTTTCGCATAGGCTTTTTTTTTTATTAATATCACATATATGCACTAAAAAATAAATCGAAGTTTTCAAATGCGATGCAAATTTCATTTATAAATGCCTATGTATGCCCATTTTTTAGACTTTCAACTTCAAATGTTGGCCGAAATTTGAAATATTTTACAGTATGCGTATATGTATATAACTCGGACAAAAAATATTAGTCTTAAAAAACAAAAGCAATAAAACTTTTACCAAAATTCATCACTTTATAATGAATGGTCAATTTTTTTCTCAAAAAGAAAAGTATCATTTATTATGATAAAATTGAAAATGTCAAAATTTAGAATAAATTTTTTTTTAAGCTTATGAAAATAAAAGTAATTAGGGATGAATTCAGTTATAGATATACAGCATAATTTAGCTGGGAAAATTGGAAATAAAATAAGAAAAATATGATAATTGCAAATGAATAAAGCAATTAAGCGGAAGTAAAAATACAATGTTTAAAAAAATTTAAATTTGAATGAGTTCAAAAAATTTAAATATTTCAATGCAACTTTATCGTATCATTTAAAAGAAAAATTGATAACACCCTTTGTTGGTCACTTTCTTCTCTTTTGTTAATATGCGTGGATATTATTTGTGCAAAGACAAATAATATTTCGATGTTTATGTTTTTGCAAAGAAAGTTTCGTGAAATTTAGCTCAATTTTATTGTCATATGGCATCGTCTTAATATTTTTTTATAGAGAAATAACGTAAAATGTTCCAATCATTTATGCAAATTACTAATACTTAGTGAAAGTTCGAAATTCTGACTCTTATTGACGGATAAAAATTTTAATCTTAAAAGCATTAAAAAATTCAAAAATCTCTTATCTGCTTGAATCTGTGTTTTTTTTTCTTCGATTCATTCATTTGAAGATTGAATTATTTTCAGATTCGCATCATAAATTTCACCGTAAGCTCAGAATGAAGCTCGAATAGTAAGTAGAAAAGTTGAAAGCTTGATAATTTTTCAGGCAAACAATTCTGTTTCAAATTTTAATTTTTGAAGAAATAATAGACTCGTTAGATGCTTGAACTTTGATCATTCTCGAAGATAATGGATAGTTGAGGAAATGTTCTGAGAACGGGCATTTATCCTCAGTGATTTCTTACAAAAATAGTGTAAATTAAAAATGCTAGCAGTATAAAGTTTAAAGATAAAAATAAAAAATAAAATTGAAATGCGAAAATATTTTGTGAATATTTTATCATTTCTAAAAATTGTGGTATATCTAAATTAGTGACTCCAACATCTGTCCATAGAGTAATGAGTAGTAATGAGTAATCATACTATCATATTGTAATTAGTTTATTTTCCTATAATTTGTAAGAATTGAAAGTTTTTTTGAGCTAAATGCAAAGGATATTAATACATTCGAATAAATTCAAAAAGTTTTTGATAAATTGTCTTCATGCGATGCAGAACTAATTGTATCGTTCATGCTACTGAGGAAATGCATGAAATGAAATATTTGAAAAACCGGAATTGATAGATAATAAAATGATAAATTGTTTAAATAGAGAAAGAAATAAGAAAATGAAAAAATTGAAAAGATGGATGGGGGGAAATGCATTTAGCCTTTATATAGTTAAAGTCAAAAAGCAAACATTGAGTGAAATTGGCCAATAAAAAGAGTCAATTTTTTTTTTCTAAAAGTGATATTTTCGATCAAATGATGGGCAAAGTTTAGAGGAAGAAAAAGCAAAGAATAGTGAAGCAAAAGGAAGCAAAGAAGGCAAATGAGCAAATTGTTTTGAACTGAACTGATGGAAATACTTCAAATCCGGCACATTATTCATTAAAAACGAAAAGTGACATTTGTTGAAATTAATATTTTTATAATTTCCTCAAGAAATTGTAAATGTTGTAATTTAACCTTTCCATTACAATACAATTTCAACACAATACTGGCAAATATTTCAACAATGCGGTAAATATCGCTGTTTTATTAGCATAAAAATTTTTATTTCACTAACCATTAGATTATTTATAAGTGGACAATTTAAATAAAGGAAGTTTTCTACATCATAACTGATCTTTTGCTGATATATAAAGTAATATGAAAATATCAATGACCGTGCTAATATCTCACCTAACATTTTCCACGATGATATAATTGTATGACCTCTGTGAAATTTAATTTAAAATTTAATTTAAAGATTCGTGGCTGAATCTAAACGTTTACTCGTGTTTTTTTTTTTTGCTTTTTTTTCTATGAATATTTCAAATCATTCAGGCATTAGAAGAGATTTTACATTTTTTGCTGGATGAATTGAAATTTGAAAAGAATAGACTTAACTGTTTTGAAATATCGTAAAAATTCTGAATATGCTACAAACACTAAGTTGATAGAAAAAGATGTAGTTTGATTACTATTTTCAATTTTATTATCTGAAATAACTTATTAATCAATAGATGAAATATTATCACATATACTGTGTTAATATAACAACACGGAAATCAGTAACCTTTTTTGTACTTGATATGATAGGAATAAAATCTATAGAATCTAAAATGCAAACGAGGAGAAAAAAGAAATGATAATGAAGATTGAAAAATAATTCGGATTAGAATAACTAGGAAAAACATGCAATGCATATATGCAAATTCCAAAATTATTTCTCAGTGATTTAATGATTTTGAACTATGCAAATTATTTCACTAAAACAAATAGCGAGATTTTTGAATGAGAGTTGAAAAGACAAAAAAATGATATTTTATGAAATATATTTTTAGAAAAAGAACTGACTAAATATTTCAATATCATTTCAAATCTAATTAAAAAAATAGATGGAAGTGGTTACTGAAATTAGAAATGTTAAATGCTCATTTAATATTTCACCGATTGCTAATTTTAGATTTAATTAATGAAAATTTGCTTTAATTTATTATAGTTTATCGTTGAATGAATACAGCAGCAATGTACCGTCAGTGTAATACTTTTTCCGATACAAACATCATTTACATTTCTTTTCATTATATTATAATGCAAACATATATATATATATCATAGCCAAATATGCAAAAAAAAATTTGAAATTTAAATATGACATAACACGAACTTTTCAGGAATGTATTTAGTCAAATAGATAGCAATAAATCCGTTCTTATGAATAATAAAATTCCCTGAATTTAAATTTATTTCCATTTAATTTCATCTGATCCACTCAAATTTCAGAAACGTTTTCATGTATTTAGTTGCTTTTATTTTGTATCAAATCCATTGATTTAATATAAAATAAAAGCAACTAAAGAAAAAAATGATTTTTAAAATCTGTCCTTAATTCCATGTGGCGAAAGCAATGGAATAGCCTAAATAACTTTACTTCATTTCTACCAATTTCATTTTTAGCCATAAGTCTCACATTTATCATTTTGAATACGAAAATAATCATTCATTATTAAGTGACATCTGACATTTTCTAATAGAGAAGGATATATCCAAAATTATTTGTGGTATTCAATTAATTAAATTGTAAATTGCCATCTTACTTAATTAACGCATTGAAGTAAACATTAATGTAAACAGAGTATTAAAAAGAAAGTGATGATATGGCCGGTTGATTTCATGTTGCTATGTTATAACAAACGATAAAAATCATGATAGCATGCGATATAATGAGTAGCCAACAAAATACCTGCAATTATTTGATTATAGTTTTCATTAAATTTTTTAAATTAGAACAGAAAAAGAATTTAAAATGTTGAAAAAAGTTAATACTTCCTAGAAATTAGCTATTAATAAAGATGATTTTATTTTTGACTGCGATGTTCCATTTAATTTGCATAACCAAAGAAAGCTTTTTCAGAAAAGCTTTTCAAAAAAAGTTTGAAAAAGCTTCTCATCATGAAAGTGCGTTTTATAATAACATCTCATTTTTAAATTTATATGAAATTTTTCATAAATAATTGCTGAAAATATCAAGACTTAATTAACATTATTTAATTAGTCTCATGAAATTGCTAAGCATTTATAGATGATTATTAATAAATATAATCGTAGCTATCAATCAATAATAAATTTATAATTGGAAAGATAATTTACAGCTGCGATAATAAAACGTGGATGAAGCATACTGTCATCGGTATATGCTGCTAATTTACTATTCCAAGTTTCTAAAGCAGCAGCAATAATTGCCAATAATGTGCAAAATCCATAAACAATCAATAACTGAAAAAAAAATGAAAGGAAAAAATTAATAGCTTCATTTTTCATTCATCATTATTTACTGATGAATTTACCAATTACGATTGAAAACTAAGCTATTTTTAAGCTATATTTGTAGAATGAATGACTTTAAAAAAAAAAAAGGAACAATTAAAAATTAATAGTGAATTGACTTCATTTTTCATTCATTATTATTTTATTGATGAATTTATGAATTAAAATTGAAAAAATAAGCTGTTTTCTTTACCTTTAATTTACGATATTCTTGGAATACATTTATGCCATTTAATTGCATAAGTGAACTAATTAAATTAACAATCCAAATGAGACATAAACATGCAATAACAATTGTTTGCCATCCATAACCGTTGTAGCCAAGTTGAATGTATATGTCACCTTTACTCCAAATAAATGAGCTAACGAAGAGAGCGATGAATGAAAAAATCTAAATTCATCTTTAATTTAATCAATTTTGAATTTTATTTATCGATGCAACATTTCAATTTCTTGGTTTTAATTTTGTCCAAATATTTTTATTACCAATTACTGCAATTGATTAGGTAGCAGCAATATGATAGGGATAATATATATGATTGGCAGGAAATATTGATATTATTATGAAAGTAGAACATCATCAGTGATATTAATACTGCGGGAGAGGTTAATTAATTTTTAGGCACAAATTATTTTATTCAAATTTAATATGTATGTAGGATTAGTTTCCATTTATTTTATCTTATAATACTATCACTGCTAAACTATGTCAAAGTGTACAAATTAAAAATTTTAAACAAGAAATTATAAATCATCAAAAAAAAAAGGAAAAAAAAAAGAAGGAAAAGATGGATACCAACTGTGCGATAGTTACAATTGTGTAACTTTTCTTGATAATATTTCCATACATTTTATATTATTTACAAAATGCTGCTATCATATCTATAAAGAATATCACGATAAAAATAACTATTTCACAATAATATTCAGCAGAGTTGTAATAGAGATTACGATAATGAAATATTGTAGTACGTTTACTAACACTAATTATATCTTTCTTGCTGCATTATTTTTTTGTACCAAAATTAAAAATACCATATTTAATACAACAATAAATATTTGTTAAATTAAAAGAAAAAAACTGATTTCTTTAGCAACTATGAAATAATAAGGAAAAATTTAAACAAAATATTGAAAAGATTATTAGCACTTTTTTTTCCATCTCGAAAATGGTAGAAAGAGTAGAAGAATTAGATGATACATATGTCAATTTGAAATGCTTTTCAGCATACAACACGAAAGTTTTGGTACACAGTGATGTTTGAACAGTGTGACACACTTTCATAACAAAATGATTTATACTTCAAATAAACGCACACAAAAGGGATCATTTCACATGATCGTATTATTTCTCTTCCAATCTGTCATATCATTTCATCCTTTTTCCGCTTCATGTTATTCTCTAAAGTGATTTCGAGAATGCACAGCGGCTAGTCTTTGATGCTTTTCACTCATCAAGCATTTTGATGCCAACTTTTCAAATTATATGCTAACGATGAACTCCGAAAACCTGATAATGATTAGTCACTTCATTTCTCTTTCATTTTTCATACTTCATCCATTTGTTTTTCATTCAAACTCTGAAGTTAAAGAAAAAATTAAGTGAAAAAGGAAAAATTCGAAATAGAATAGAAGTTTTTTTTTTTGTTAATAAATGATCACTTTAATATGATAACCCAATTGGAACAAAAAAAAAAAAATTGTAAAACTCGAATTTCGAAATTAATGCGTAAATAATTGAATAATGCCTAAATATAATAAAAATCAAAATCTTTGATGCTTTTTATGACGGAAGAAAATATTGGATAAATATTTGTTCGTAAAATGTTACCGATGCAAACGTCGTCGTTCTGCATTGTGCTTCTCAAATGACAAAAATGACAAAATATACTTCACTTCTGTTAATTCATACTGATATTGCCTACTGTTGGCAGTCTTCGTGAATGGAACAAATTATGAATGTTTTGCCCTTATCGATTTTTAACACTGATAAATGTTTGAATGGACTTATAACACTGATAAAAACTAATAATGATAGTGAAAAAAAAGGAAGAAAAAAAAACGATACCGATCAATATTGGCATTTTCAAAACTTTTAATGTAACTGATATACACTTAGTTTGATATAAATTTGATGTATACTGAATTTCTTAGATATTCATCGCTGTAATTGTTATCAATTGACTTCACATGCAATATTGAAGTTGCAATTTATAATGGAAAAAGTTTCGAATTCATATATTTTGAAATCGCATAATTTACATAAAATTATCATCACAGTCTTTTAAATTTTAAATCGTAAGCATAATCAGTGTATGCGTTAATTAAAAACAGTGTGAATCGGTTGGTTCTTGCTTTTGGGAAGTTTTCGGATTGCAAACGTTGCAGTGCACACGCTAAATTTTAATAAGATGGAAATAAAATAAAAGAATTCAATATTTTATGATTATTAAATTTTCATTCTATCAAAATTAATGATATTCTTGATTATTGTTATTTTTTTGACCGAAAATATTTTATCAATTAAACAAAATGAAAAATAGAAATTGGTAGGTAATGTTGGATATTCTATCAGATGATATTATTTGGCGAGTATTTCGATATCTCGATGTAAAAAGTAGAATTCGATTTGCTGCTGTCAATACTACCTTTTATGGGTTACTCAATAAGGTGTTTCAATCTTATAGCATTCACTTCATTATTGTTGATAAAATAAACAAAAAATTGCTTCATTTATTTTCCTTGAATTTTTTAAACTTTTTACATTCCCATAGCTAATTTTATAGTATATGAATTTTCTGTTAATTTCAAGTAACTAAAAGAATTTATTGATTTGATATTTTTTCATTCCCACAACAATTATATCAATACAAATACATAAAAGCTCGTCATGAAAAGAATGATACGATGAGAGAAGAATAAAGTAGCAATTATTAGAACATAATTGACTTGAAAATCTCACATTACTTAAGTTGCTGAAAAAGTGAAAAAAAAACGGTTTAAGGTAGTTGAAAAATAAGGAAGAGAGGTTAATTGTTGAATATATATGCTAAAAAAAATTGCAAATTGAAGAGCAAATGTTAAAGGTTAAAAGAAGATGATTAAAATTTTAGTGGGAAGATGTATTGTGTTGTTCGATTCATGCCAATGGCATCACTTTATCCGGCGAAGGTTTTATAATAGAAGTGGAACATCAACATTCAGTTAATCATTATGTTACACTAAAAAAAAAGGGATAAAATCAGAAATTCAGAACTGAAATGAACTGAATCAAAGATGGACGATCTTAATCAGAAATCAAAGATTAAAATCAGAAATTTATGGAAATAGAAAAAGAGTAAAGTGGAAGTTGAAAAGTTCACTTTCTCATTAATTTCAAACTGCTGTGTAATTTCATCCCATTTCATGAGAGTGGAATGCTGAAAGGGGTTCATTTCGAAAACAAGCAAGTAAAGGTTACATGAAGAATTCGAAAATCGGATTAAAATTGTCTTTACAGAAATTACTAATAGCACAAATCCTGAAACGTTGTCCATTGATCCGGAAATTAGCAATTCATAATGAACGTGTCATGTGTAATACAAATAGCAGTGTACTGGATGATTTGGTGAATGTCGATGAACTTCACATGTCCAGTAACTTTTTCACTGAGTAAGTAACTTGTCTGACCAATGGATGGACAACAACATTATGAAACTATAGGAGATTATCAAAAGATGTTTTAATCGATTAAAATTTTGATCCCAATCATTCCTAATCAAATTATATAACATGAACATTTACAAACAGCGATTTTCAATGATACTGATAATCATCAAATATTTTCAATTAATCACTGCGCAACACAATATTGCAATTGAAATCAAATTGAACTCTGATGATAAAATGAGAAAAGACATTAAATATAATTATTTTAAATTTCATTAACATATTTTGAATAACTTCTGTACGAAAAGATTTTTTTTTCCTTAAAGATATTATAGGTAAATAGACGTTTTTACAAAACAGAATACGATCATCATGAAAGAGCAAAGATTAAACAGGAAAAGATTTTTTTTTAATGAAAGAAATATTTAGGTGTCAATATGATCCATTAATTAAATCACTATTTTCATTCTCAAAATTGCACCTCCTTCATATACAACAACGATATAATGAAGAGAAATGCCATCGAAATATCATTCGTGAACAACACGTGGAACAGCTTACTTCAACATCGCTTAGTAATATCAAACTACAGGTGATAAAACTGATCAATTTGAACCTACATGTGTAAATAGTTTGATACAAAAAAATTTGGTTAAAATAGAATTTACTTAAATCGTTTATTTTATTCACATATGGACGAAAACAAATAAAAAATAAAATATTGAATGAATTTTATTGTCTCAGATAATAAATAACTTACAGGGTGTTGTAATAACAGGATCAGTGTTGAAGTTATTTTGTTTGAAATATCGGAAAACATTAGAAAAGTTATGCTTGTTAGGTGCTCTCGTACCATCTCAGGATACATTTACTTGCTTTCAAGCTATAAGTAAGTTTTGATCAATATTATTGCAAAAAAAGTATTTTTCTCTCATTATTTTACTCTAGCAACATTTAGTATTATTTAATTTCAATCGTACTTGTAGTATTTTTGCAGACAGCTTGGATCGTTTAATTTGTCTAACATTGGCTCCATCGCTGTATTCGATTAGTACCACAAATGAGGCATTTTTTAAAAGTTATCCCACACTGAAGAGTTCTAAAATGTTAAAATTAGTAGCAGTTTATGTGTCAAGACCAGATGTATCACAGCTAAAATTATTGCTTCAACAAATACTTCCATCTGATGTTGAGCAATTAATGCTTTACGATGAAAGCTATCGATCAGCTTATCAAATTGATGATGAATTGAAAGAAATGAAATGCAAGGTTCTAATAATTTCAGCAATATAATTACTCGAATTGAATATTAAAGAAAATTCAAAATGAAAGGATCAGTTAAAGAATAAAACTCTTTCGCTAAATTCCAATCAAATGAGAATAGCAATTCTAAAATACAAAAATTAAAAATGAACTGATCATTGATTTGACTCTGAAATAGTTTTGCTTTGTTAGCATCAAGCTGTTTTAACTTTACTATTTTTTTTTTTTAATCTTATGCATAATTCAGAAAATATTTATTCAGATTCAATTTTGTCGTGATGATAATATAATCATTGACAGCTATTGGATGAATGGTAAAAGTGAATTAATAACACACACATTATGGAAACCACCTTACAAAACCAATACTTTCTTGCCAGCAATGGTTTTGCTTTTCCATATTGAAATTTTAAAAAGATGAAATTTTTTCTGTACCTTGATGATTACTTTAACTAATCTTAACACTGTCAGCGTTACTACGATATGTCTCCTACTTGAAGAAATAAACCATATAAAATGCAATAATTGTTTGTTATGAGAAGAAGCGCAAACTGTAAACATAAGCGTAAACATAAGTGAACATAGGCGTAAACACAGACGTAAACACAGGCGTAAACATAGGCGTAAACATAAGCGGAGAATGATCTGATATAAAGTATTACTTGCGCATATTTAGCTGCCAGAATGGTATTGTGTATTGAGTGAACTTATGGAAACAGCAGTGATCAGCGAATACTCATGCAGCAATTCATCAAGAGTCAATGCCACTCGGAACATGTCGCAACTTGACGAATTCACTTGTACGGATCATTCCGCATCATGTAAGCTTTAATTCTAGTAAAGTTCATAGTTGAAATTAGCAACGGGAAGAGAAAAAAATGCATGAGAAATGTGAATATTGATGAATTTTTTCTTTTAAAACTGACCGTACTTTACACCTATGTCGAAATAGTGCAAATGAATTCCGCCGGAATATTTATTCATTTTGAAACTTTATACAATATGAAAGAAAAATTTACTAGAGATTGTTGATTTCCATGAAATAGATTACACATATTGATAAGCTGGCAAACCGTGTCAGTAATCGATTTCGAACGACCGGAAAATTGATGAAGCGTTTTTTGCATGAAAACTTTCATTCATTAATTGCAGATAATAATGAAGATGAAAGAGCTTTATGCTCACTGCAAAATAAAACATTGCAAGGTATGTTTGAAATTGCACTCGAACATTTCGATTTCATGGGTAAAATGATAATTCACAACAGAATGGTAAACGATTTCTTTCAGATATAAGTGGATGAATTTAAAAATTTCGAATTTTTGAAAGAGAAGATAACTGTTCTGTGACGATAACTTACACTATGAGTGCACAGTAATATCTTTTCCAAGAAAAAAAAATGAAACATACAAATATTAAAAATTGTCTTGATCATTTTCTAATCCACAAAACATTTAAAATCGAATGATTGGAACCGTGAACGATCATTCAAAAAATTAAAATTAGTAATAAGACAAATTTCCGCTTTGCAAAAAATTTCTAAATTCTCATCATTGAATATTCAATAGAACTTTCATAATCAGAATTACCAACCTCAATGCTTGTGTATTTAAGTAGATTTTTTTTAAAAGTTATATTTCAAGTATATGTGCTTAAAAAAATTATTCTAGGGAGGCAGTAACAAAGAGTCTTGCAAAAAAGCAACAGTAATCTCTATTATGTTCAATTTATTTAATTGATTTTTCAATATTTCTGTCACTAACTGATCAAACTAGCTATTCCATCATGACCTGTGACCCATTACCCTCCCTCTACCATATCCACAACAGTGCATCTCTATTTAATTAGTATTATTACTATTTCATTAGCGTTATTACATTCTGTTTGGATCTCAGAACGATTGATTGTGATCAGTAATTATTTGGTATGGGAGTGTATGGAATTGTTAGAGAAAGTGAGGGTGGTGGTTGGCATACCTAAATGACGGGATGTACCGCGGTGAAGCAGGACAGACTGGGGTGAAGCGGGATGGACCGGAATGAAGCGGAATGGCGGAGAGAGAGCTGCATGTTACAGCGCTGGACTGTTTCTGATTTATCATGAGTTTTTATATGCTGTGAAGTGATTTGTAGACTTTTACTTGTTGCTTTAGTGAATGTTTATTATATAGTCGTTTGATCACTTTATCTTCATTCTGGATGTCCCGGTCATAATTTGTTGAATAATGTATAATTATAAATCTCAATTTTGTAAAGAAGAAGAAGGAGAAAGTCGGAATACAAAAAGTGTTTCTCCATTAATCACGGAATTGAGCTTCTTTTTCACATTTTTTCGGTAATTTCGCCGATATCTATGTCTTATGCATGTAGATTGATTTGGGAACTAGCATCAGTATTATAAGTTGTAAAGAAAGAATGAACGAGGAGGAGATAAAGTTTAATTCGTAAATCATATAGAATCATTATGTATCCGGAATTGCGGCTAATATTTGTTTATGGATGCGGTTCTGCATATTTTGAGGTGCTTTCATTATCACGATCGTCACTATAGGCATAACCATTAATTTAGAAATAGCCATTTTTATATCGCATTTTAATTAGCCACTTCATTATGTTCGCACAAAAGAGCAGAAAAAGTGAGGGAATTGATTGTTAGCACCTAATTGTATGTGAAACTTTCATTAAATATTTTGAAAATACGTCGCTCGGAAAACTGAAGAAGAATATACCGAACTGATAATTCATCGTGATGAATCTGGGAGAGTTCTACTCTGATTTATAGCTGTGATTTTTGCTTTCACTATAATGATTCACTGTAGATTCATTGTCTATTTTTCGCTTCACAATACTGTAATCTGCTCCATTATCTAATACAAAGCTTTTGTTGCAGCACTCTCAGTCATGGTTGTTACGCAATCTGTGCAGGTATTCGGGAGGAAGAAAACCGCTACTGCTGTTGCTTATTGTAAAAAAGGACGTGGTCTTATCAAGGTGTTCCCTTTGTTTGCATCATATTCTGCTAATCTCTTCGAATTGGATAATTTTTTGTTTTATTTAGCTGAAAAGACTTTTATAACTTCTTCGACTTGAAGATTTTTTTCATCGTTTTCTGATCAGCTGGTGTTTTAGGTAAATGGTCGTCCTCTGGAACATATACAGCCAGAAATTTTGCGCATCAAACTTCAGGTATATTCTTTAACTTGGTGAAAATTCTTGGTTCTCTCGATAGTTTGCTTACAGTATTCGAACTGTTAGAAACTGAGAACTTAGTTTTTAATTTTTTTATCATCTTGTTGCTTCTACATTCCTTATTTGTAATTTATTTATTCATCAAGAATTTCACTAGTGGTTTGATGTTTCAAAAATTTTTTCTTTGCAGGAGCCACTATTAATATTGGGCAAGGAACGTTATCAAGATGTAGATATAAGAGTGAGAGTAAGTGGCGGTGGACATGTTGCTCAGGTTATTTTCGTTTGATTTTTCGGATATGGAAAAGAGTAGATTTGTGAGTATCGATCGGTGTGTTATATTGAACTTGGCTAATTTTTGTAGATTCAAGATCACACAGATATGTTCATCTTAGTAACGCATGTGACATCAATTCACAAAAGTACACAAGTAGACTTCCTAAATTGCACCCAGTATTAACGCAGTTTTTTTTTGGATCTATTATTTCCTTCATAGTTTTTTGCTTTTTTGGAACAATCTTTCTTACAAGTAATATCATTACAATTTTCATGCCATACTGCTGAATAAATGCTTCTTATCTCTGACAAATTGTTAAATGCGGTTGCTATCATCTTTTAATATTAGTTATACTTCCTCTGTAATGTCACAAGCTTTGCAATTTTATGGTGATGCAGTAAAAGTAAAGGAAGGACAAGACGATTCCTCAGGATTTCGCTGTTATTTTATTGATGACTGTGAATGAGTTAAATAAATCCTAATTATTTTCGATGAATGAAATAAACTGAACTTTGCAGATTTATGCGGTTCGACAAGCGTTAGCGAAGGCCATCGTTGCTTATTATCAGAAGTTCGTTGATGAACAAAGTAAAAAAGAGCTTAAAGAACAGCTCGTATCGTATGATCGCAATTTGTTGGTAGCAGATCCTCGACGACGGGAACCGAAAAAATTCGGTGGACCTGGTGCAAGAGCTCGATACCAGAAATCATACCGTTGAAAACGGATTTTGTTTCGTTAATATCGTTTTCTTTACAATGAATAAATTGTTGAATATTTGTAATCTGTCACATGAGTGTGTATATGACAAATGGCTTCTTTTTTAAGAGTTATATATTAGACCCTCTTTGGTTGTTCATCTGAGACATCGCCTAAGTTGAGCGATCACCGCAGAAAGTGAACATTAAGAAGTGTAAGATGTCCGCTGAAAAAATGTTAAGCTATGACAGAACTGACGATCGACATAAAAGGATGAGAAGGTGAGTCATTCTGATCTCATTAGCTATATTGAATCTCACAATCAGAGAGAAATCCGTCAGAGACTCAATAGGATGGAGAATTCCGCCATGGTACAAAAATGATTTTAAGAAAGTTCACAAGGTGTAATATGAGGAAATTCATTGAATGTAATTTACCAAAAAAACAAAAGTGATATAGGATTTGGATTGGAGGTTGGTTGTTTTCCTCAACTTTGAACTGAAATTTGAAACGTTCCTATGTAGGTTGCATCACTGTTGCAAGCGTAGCTCGCCTTTGTTCTAGGAAATAAATGAAGATTGTTAACGCATAAGTTCGTGACATTGATAAAGAAGATGTAATTAATAGCAACTGAAAAAAAAATGTAATTACTGTAAATTAGAATTCATTGATGGTATCAAGTTTTGTCTGAGTTGCAAAAGAAATAAATTTTTCTCGTGACCTACTTAGTTGCAGTTCTGTGCGAGATTAAATCGCATAATCGCAAATTACAGAAGAGATGAAGAGCAGCGTTATCAATAATGGAACATGTAACATTATTTAGCCCTAAAGCTAGATTTCTTTTAACTGTAGAATTAAGAAAAGGCCATGCGCAAATAGTTTTATTTCTGTTAAACTCTTTGACATACCCCTCCGAAGATTTGTCAAATGTAAAGTTTATATATGAGAATAAAGTGGAGTTGATGCAACTTAATATTTCATTTGTTTCACTTGGCTAAATCACTGAAATGAAAGATATGAATTCTTTCACAGTAATTCAAAGCGAGAACGAGCGACAGAGAGAGATGAAAAAAGAGCAAAATTAACTTAATGATGTTGTTGGATTTAGGAAGCATAAGAGCATGGAAATGATGAAACTTCTACCCGATGTTATTGTTATAATCAAAATTATCATTACGACTGCATCAAGCAAAAAACCATGGACACTATCTTTCAGAATAATTTGAGGGACACGGGCTAATTCCCCTCGACTGGTTGCATTCACTGATATTATTGGATTTCAGTTTATTAAGCAAATTCAATCTTTCCGCTGAATCAACAGCAAACATGTAAGGACTGTTGCAAGGCTGCATAGATGCAATAAGCTTATCAAAAATCATGATAGCTTACAAATCGATAAGATTGAATGTATAGCGACAATATTAATTAAACTGATTTCAAAAAAGGTATCAAAAATCATGACAGCTAACAGTCAAAAAAACGAAAGATTTAATAGCATGCTCACATGATTTATCCCAGACAGATTCGGGTCGGTAAGAAACGATTTCATTCTTTTCCAACCCGATTTTTGTACATCGTGACTTGAACATATTTGTTAATTCTTCATCATCCATTTCACCAAATAATACTATCTTCACTCTGCAAATATCACCAGTTCTTCCCAAGATCACAAAGTTTCTCAATTCTTCGCTATGCGAAAAATAAAGTAGAAAAATATCAATCACGGATTGATCGCTGTAATTGGGAAGCATAAAAGTTAGAATCACTATAAAACCTTCCACTCCACTCAAAATTAATAATTCGAAACTTTAAATCGATTTTGCCTGAAAGGAGAACTAACTGAAAACGTCCTCATTTCAAAAATGACTCATTTAGGAAGACTGCTATTTCATCGACTCGACTCTTACTGATCAAGTCTCAAACTTAACGCAGCAATTAAGAAATCCATTCCATCCCGTCGACGTCACACGCAAACACATAAGACCTGTGCGAAACTTTCCTTTCAGACTTTTCGTAAGTAATGAATTGAATTCGAAACTTGATTCTTAACTATCTATTCTTGATCGTAACATAAAAATTTCATTCGTCGCTTTTTTTCGCAAGGTCTGGCAGAATAAGCGGAATGATCTATATGGATAGGTGTTAAGTATCATATACTTTGGCCATTCCATATGTTAGTGAATATCTGCCTAAGCGATCGTTACATAGCCTAGTACCCTAAACTAAATATAAAAAGATCAATTTCAGGCTAGTACAATAAACTGGACACAACATAATCATGGGAAGCAATTACATGTGGATCGTTTCAGCAGGCAACGAAAGGTTCTGCAAAGTATTACTTAAGTAATCCATCTTATTTACACTTTTCATGGCATGAATCATTCCCACTAACTGTTGAAGAAATCACTGCTACTGAAATTGGGTGACATCAAACTATTGTTTGTTTTGAAAGTTTACTTTTAGTATATTATGGAAATTTATAACGCACACAGTGAAGCGAATGATCGAAGAGCAAAGTAAAGAAGAGGTTGTGTATCGATAATGGAAGCGGAAAAGTAAGAAGAGTAAGAAGCTTTTCAGCTTTTCGAAGGATGGAAGAAAATGTTTTGAGAAGAAAGGTTGGAGATCAGCTGGACAGTAATATTACTAACTGTATAAATTATAGTCTACAAATGCATTTTCCCTCACGGGAACCTGCTTCTGAAAGATCCAAAAAGGTATATGCAAATATGTTATTATGGTTCACTTTGATTCCGGTAAATTTCCTCTTAAAAATTTAATATATGGAATTTTCACGAAATATGCATGCCATGTTGTGAGAGAAATGCAGTATGAATAGGAAAGAAAGCAGACACATTGTGAAATGTTCCGTAATTTGACCACTCTGTATGGAGGGGAGACATGCAGCGGACGTGAACACATTCTATCACGTAGTAGAATTTACACATACATTATCGCTCTTTGTGTCCTTTTGATTGCGAAAATGGCATCATATTCCTTCCATAAGAAAGCTAAATTCTTCAAGAAAAAATTATAATTGAAACCCGAAGAGTCAAAATGATTGCTCTTTTGTGACTGTTTCATTAATGAAAATTTATAACAGATTTTATTTTTTAACAACTTAAGCAAATCCTTACAGATATTCATTCCTGTTATGTCTGACAGCAATATAAACCAAATAAATAATTCCTACCATCCAATGAACAGGATAAGTTCGATAAATCCATTCACA
>UPTC01001054.1:0-12781 GCA_900537255.1 Acanthocheilonema viteae
TTATGACAACACATCAGACCAAACAAGGTTGAAATCAGCAGTGCAGTTTCACCATTCTGATATATATTCTGAAGAAGTTATCGAAAATGGGAGAAAAGACGACGGATGACAGACTATTGGCAAGAGGTATATATTTACATTTCGATATCTGTTAATGGGTTGCCCTACTACTATCGATCTTTCTTTTCCTTTTCAAAGCTCTATCATTAAAAGAATATTTTGATGGTGCTACAATTAACTGACTGCCTAATACCTCTAATCGAAACATCAAAAACAACAATAACATCAATAGAAACTCCTCTTTTGATGATTGCGATTCCATTCTATTATTAAAATTACTAGCCTCTTCTATACATCATTCATCCAACCTTCCTCTCCCTCCCTTTCTATCTTTTATAATTTTCAAATACACTCTCCTCTATACTAATTTTAGTCCAAGTATTTCCTCCTTCTATATTCAATTATTTCTGAAAGCATTACATCTTATAATACCATACACTCATTCTCGTCTACTCTCTTCCTTTATAGCTATGTTATTTAAATTAGAAATCACACTTTCCCTCAAATGACTGTTCTCACCTCTCACCGTTCTTATAATACTTCCTTCCTCATTTAGTTTATTTGGAGAGAGACCAGATGTGGTTAAACATATTCCCTCATTATTTTATTAACTATCAGGGACAATAACCTTGGCCTCATCCTCCCACCTCTACTTATTTCCCTCTTTCCTCCCTCTCCATCTCCATTCTCCTCCATTTCTATTTCATGCTTTAAGCTTAAGTAATTAACATTTATATATTCCGTTAATTAATAACAACGTTCTCCATGAAAAAATCCATCGAAGAATTAAAATGATTTAATCTATTAATCATTATTTACCAACTAGATAAATTAAAAGAGCAACCAAACGATGTAGACAAAGACGTATTGCCTATAGAATAGAGGAGATTCTATACAAAAATCTAACATACTGACTATAATAACTGGTTAACTTAAAATTTTTTAAAGTCTATGGAAACTTTAAATTCCTTCGGTTAAAAAAAGTGCCAATCATTGAGTGCATCACATCTGATGCGATAACACGACTGTCGGATGACACCGTGATCCGCATTCTTAAATAACAGCGGTCAGTTTCGTTCGGTTTTAGGCAATTTTGAACACCACGTTCGAAATAGTTTGGCCATTGCCAACAGTTCAAAATGTATTTTGCTGCTTTTTAAAATTGCCTAAGGAAAATTTCTGAACGGTTTGTAGAGAATACTTTTAAACAATCGAATTTGATATCAGGAGTAGGAAAAACCAACAAATAATGCAGCTGTTTTTTGTTTTCTGCATATATTTCGAAAACGGCTTTCTCTATTTCACAAAAATTTACATTGAAGTTCACCTTTATTCTTGTTTTCCCCGTATTCTGCACATATCTCAGTTTTTTTCCTATTTTCAAAAGTTTGTTCATGTTGCACTATAATAGAATCCCATCCGACAAGTAGTCAGAATTCCTTTTTTTTATGAATGTGGAAAATACGAAATTTCGAAGGAAACTTCGGCTCAGAAATTCAAAAAAATAATTTAATTACACACTCTACCATAATTTCTTTCATTTCCTTCTCATGTTGCTCTCTATCAAACTCAAGTCTTGACAATCTGCTAATCTTTGAAATCATAAGGGAGTACGATTAACTGCATAACCTCCCAATATAACAGGTCAAAAACTTATATGTTATTACCATTTTCCATCATCGTTCGTCGTCAAATATTCAATTTCCCTACAACAACTTATTCATGATTTCAAATAGAAAAACTTACGAAACAACTTTACATCCTCAGGTAAAGTCTTAACATCCTTCGAATTCGGATCGCCCCGACCAGCATTTGTATTTCCATAAACAATAAATCGATATTTGCTGTCGTTTTCCAAATTCGATATCCTTAGGAATCGTTCTTTCGGTTTCGTTTTTCTTAAACATTTTTCACAATAAATGTCTTTCACAATGCATGATCATTTCACATATCAACTGAAAATTGTAAAAAAACTCCAAAAATAACCTGATTGGGCAACTTCCTCTTTGTTCCATAGTACCATCTGGATTTACAGCGCATATTTCAACCGAATATTCGGTTAAACGACCGTTGTAATGTCGTGGCTGATCCCATCGTAGAGTAACAACAGCACTTTCTTGCTCATCACGCGTATTCATAGGATATGCTTCCAAATTTCGTACCGGAGTTGGGACTATAAAATATTTTACAAATAAAATTCAAAATATGTTTCTTCAACAACCACAGCTTACAAAAATGTAATGTGTGACTACGTTTCGACACGGGCATGCAATAAAGCGGATATTATTACCTACATATGTATTCTAGTTTACGAATTCTATAAAAACTACACTTTTTCTAATCAACATCCTGAATCATCAAATAACTTCCTCAAGTTACCTATTTAAACTTCGATAAGAGATAAAAGGAGAGATGGAATGATCACAAGAAATATATTAAGCATTTTCTGCATAGTTATAAATCCACCTCCTTCTTTCGTTCGGAATGAAATCGGATCAGTTGGTGTGCCATCATTTTGCCCATTCATCACCGCAATTTGTGCATAATTAACACTGTTCGGTCGTAGGCCAAATACTGTGGCACTTTTTTTATCCGGTGCAAAGACAACGGTGCGCCTATCACCATACACGCTCGTTTGTGAAGTTGAAATTTCACGCTTCCATCGTCGCAGCTATAGCAAGAAGAAAAACAAGTCTGCGTTCGAACTGACTTTTGCAATTCAATATCATAAAAATTATCACTGTAAAATACAGAAATCAAAGAATTTAAATAAGGAAGGATAATGCAAACAAACATACCTTTGAATGTCTCTTTAATCGTGAAATATCCTCCCCTTCCAACTCACCATCGTTTTCATCCTCATCTTCTTCAGGCCAAAAAGTAATCTGTAATGCCTCTTTTATGAACAGAATTTCAGACTATAATTCCGACAAAATAAAAGAACTGAAGTCCAGATAATGAAATAAATAACCTTTATTCCAGTGAAGTTTCCTTGCACTTGTTGTGGATCAATTGGGTCCCATTCGAAGCTTGCCGATGTTGAATCCGCCGTGATGAGTTTGAATCCAGTTGGTGTAAAACCGGGATCACCTTCACCTGTTCTTCCTTCTACTGACTGCGGTGAAACATTAGATGTTCCATTCTCATTTGCAGCACGAACCTGTAAAGCCAAATAATTTTCACCATTTATTATCATTTCCGAATCCCTTCTTACATATTTGCATCTATGAGTTTCATAACTGAGAAAATTTGGAATATTCACCTGAACTTCATATGGTCGGAAAGGCTCTTCGACTGATAATTCAATGGTATGGCGATCACTGTACGGATCTTCTACTATCTCTTCCTTCCATTCAGCATCCGATCCAGCCTGAACAGTCTTAGGAACGTAGTTTGTAAGTAGTGCAAACTTTCTCATATAAATATTAGGCGCAAGTTTTAATTATTTGCATGTTCAACCCTTCGACGTATAATTCTAGAGAAGAAAACTCACGGGTCGATATCGAATAATATAATGGAAATTGCGCCCATTCCAATCTTCTCTTGGCATTGGCTTCCAGAAAACAATTAAATTTTCTGGTCTTGTCCCAGTTGCAGAAACACCTTCTGGATTTCTGTCAGGTACTCGAGCCGGTGTTATACAACCACCATTTACATTTGTTGGTGCTCCGTCACCGAAATCATTGCGACCAAAGACACGGAAACGATACTAAAATCATATTCTGATTGATTAGAACACTGATTTTTGGCCTATTGAGAAATTAACTTTCAATACGCGTACTTTCAATAACTTTTAATACGTCATCACTTGGAAATATAGTTTTCTTTTAGCATATATTTAGCAATTGTAACTATACTTCTCGTCTAACGACTTATCTAATCTCCATCACTTATTTCTGAGTTGCAACTAATACTTAATTTGCCGTAGTGTTCAGCTTGAATTTCGTCTTCGTTATTTTTTCCTCATACTGTTAGTGCTTAAATAATTTCACTATATGTAAATTGCTAATTCACCTTAGAATTAGTTTTAGGAATAAGCTGATTTAAGAAAACAACACACCTTGCCGAATGGCCGAAGTGATACGTCAATCGTACCTTTTACTGTACGTTGGTTATCATCTATTGTTTGCAAGGAATCAGCCAGGGCGGGATGAGGATGTGTTAGCCAAACCACACCATCAGTTTCTTCATCGATTTGATATTGCGCCCTAAAATTTTTGAAAAAGAGTTAAGTGGGAACAGTAATACGAACAGAAGTTATGTGAGCAAAAAAGTTTTATTTAAGCCGTAATTTGAATTTTTGAAATTCTAACTATAATATATACCAGATTTCTTTTATTGGAGCACTGAAATCAATATCCTCCATGTATTCAAAATTGATAGATGCTATTTGGGCAGTATCGTCACATTTCGTAAGAAATGCCATATGAACTGGATTTGGAACATCTAAAATCAAAAAAGATTTTTTTCAAAATACATATCATATGAAAAAGGCTACTCGAAAAAACATCAAAATAAGACAATAATATTAGTTGTGTTCTTTAAACTATGGTTGAAATCGTAATCATATATTTTCTTTTTAAAACAAACTTGTATAACTTTTCAGTTTTTTCCAAGGAGCTTTTTAAGAATTCATATTTACAAGGATAACACATTTTATCATTTATCTGTTCATTACATCGGTGGTCGGATCTTTTCGTACGTCAAATATAACTACAGAGTCTGGTAGACTAAAACACTAAAACCAGCTCAACTCTTGAATAGTTTGCTTTCCGAAGGCTTATATTTGGTGATGCCCTCTCAACCTGCTTGCAACTTCTAGAGTATCACACTTCTGTACTGCTTTCCAAAAAATGTATATCACACTTCTGCATTGTTAGCTATTCGGTAAACTTTTGTGATAATTCATTTACACGTACCATCAACTCCGACTTGAACTGACTTCTCCGCTGAATCTAATGCTGTCTTAGCGATGCACGTATAGATCGCAGCATCATATCTTGCCGGGTTTGTAATAATTAGTGAATTTTTGTTGGTAATGAGATAATGACCAGATTGGATATACTGCTCGAATAACGGCTATAATAACACTTTTTTACAGGATATGTGAAGAACCGGAAAAATGATAGCGGAAAAATTAGCTAGCTATGCAAAATTACTACCAACTTTTATTTCCGTTTACTAACTTCCTTAATTAATGGGATTATTACGTTAAGTTATGATTAATTCAGAATACTTGACAATACTTATGTAAATCCAATATTAGCTGTACATTCCGTTTCAATGTCAATCATTTTTCATCAAATACCCGAAGAAACTCTCTCCCTTTAATTTTTTTATCCGAACAAATATGTGTAGGATACTCAATAATGGTGCAACTAACATGGAAGATTTAAATTAATATTATAACCATTAACTCTGTTCTCATTACCTTTCCATTAACAAGCCATTCGTACGTAACTTCGAGGTTTTCATCATGTTCAGCCTTGCATGGCAGTTCAAGTCGTTGACCAGCCAAAACCTTTTCTAAAGGCCTTTCAAATGGTTCCAGTCGTGTCGCTTCTAAAAAAAATTCACTTTCTTCCACTGAAGAATATAGAATTGATGTCTCCTTTCGCATGATATCTTTCGCGCTTGTGTATTACAATTGCAAAAGAGATCACCATCAGCTCTTTATCATTCGCAGTAAACTTAGTACTAGTTTTGACGTAATAAGCGCTTATTAGAAATGAAACTAAAAATTTTTTACATTTCACTCTTTTCAGCAACTTTTGCTCTCTCACACAGATAATATTTCCTTATTAGCAGCATCTAAATTCTCTCAAATGTATTAGGCTAATAATCCAAGACTGTTCAAATTATCCTCTAATAGCAGCATCCTGCCGTTTTCTTGGAAATAATCAGATATTTTAAAAGAAATGTGTTTCTAACCGCGTATAATTATATGTGCTGTTCCTTTCGCTGTACCATGTTTGTTCGTCCCAATGCATGTATATTCACCTTCCGCATCTCGACCAACCGCTACAATAAACTTCAACAATTTAAATTCTAATACCTACTGCAAGTATAAAATCAAAAGGTGTCCATAACAATAAAACTCCGCAATCTTTCCATTCGCTAAGGGATAATAAAGAATTAGGCTTTGCTTGCTTAATTTTTTCCTAGACAACAATATTAAAGCAAATAAAATACAAGGAAGATTTCGCAGATTTTCAAGTAACGGAAAAATAAAGTATTAGAAAGAAGATTCGAAAAATGACAAACCATCAATAACAAGTTTTCCTTCTCCATCAGCATCCGCTGGCACGACGTGATGTCGCAAACCATGCAACACAGCGCTGTCCCATGTAATGTTAACGTTTGGTGAAGCAAAAAATTTACATGCCAGTGTTACATTCTGACCAACTACAGCCTCAATTTCACCCGGGTCAGAAAGAAGTTCTGGTTTGAAAGCTAAAAAAAATTAGGAGATTAAATCCCGTTAGAAAACTGCTAAGTAATGGAATAGAAATAAATATCATTGAATAGAAGAACCTAGATCCTCTACCAACTAATAAGTTTTTAATCTTTTAGGGTATAAAAAATTAAGATTTGATCACAGAAGTTTTGGTTTAATAGTTTTACAAGAATTTTAAGTCGTTCTCGTTTTTTTTTTTGAAAAAAAAAATATACGACATCAACTACCGAGAAGATTGAGGTAGAAATTGGCCCATAAATATCCATGCTTGTTTTCCGCTTTGCACTGGTAAACAGCATTATCACCACTGCCAGCAACACCTTTTTTAACATTCCTCAATGTAAGGACGCTTCCTGTTATTTCCCAATTTCTGTTGACATCATCATCCCTTTGTTTCATCTCTAAGCATAAAAATTATTCAGACGCATACATTAGGAAGGCATTGCAAAAGATAAACTGATTACATTGCTGATAATTTAAGCACTAAAGGAGGAAACTTTGGGAAAGCTTAACAATAAATACATCGTAAATTTGCGGACCTTGCTGATAATTGAAGAATCTCAACAATTATATCGACAGCATCAGAAAGAAAATATATAACCTTTAAAGGAAACGATTTCCCTAAAAAAGACTAACCAACACCATTTTTGAAAAATGAAATCGAAGGGATTGGCTTTCCAAGTGCGCTACAATCAAAGGTAACGTCCTCTCCTTCGCTTGTTCGCTTGTTTGGCGGTGGGCCTGTCATCCAATAAGGTGCGGCTGCAAGAAGTAAAAACTGACAAGAACATGGGAACGATTTACATAAAAATCCCATCATCTCGACCTTTTCTTCAGGAATATCCTGCATTAACAATTGAAAACAGTGTCCTAAGAATCCGTTTTTATAAGTGTTCTATCCTCATAAAATCTTAATCATATTTGATAGAAATAAATAGATAACTTAATATCAATCTATTCAGTGTTGATAAATTTCAAAATCACTCCATAAATTTGAATGCACCTTCAACAACAACGTCGAATCTGCGATCCAAATTCGGATGAGCTTTAAAAATGCATTCATATAAGCCTTCTGCTTCTGCGCTAACATTGAAAACCAATGTTTTTCCATATGCTTCATAGGTGTAACGTGAATCATCCTCCGAAATATCAATACCATTGTATCGCCATACAGGTTTTGGTTCCGGACTAAAATTATTTCAAAAATCAACAAATCTTTTGAAATCGTCAAATGAAAAAAGGCTTTCTTCTCTGAGAATCTTTCTTAACACATGTACACATTCTGAATTAATTCCAATAATATCCACAAAAACTACACAAATTCGTAGAACACTAAAAGGAAAAAAAAAACAACTCCATTCAGTAAGACTGCATAAAAAAAGCCAACTCCATAAATAATCTCTTGAAATCATAATCTATATGAAATAATAATATACTTTCCGAAAATGTAAAAAACATAAGGGGACAGTTATTAATTAAAATGTCTAATTTAAAAAACTGTGAGTGAAATTCCTTGAACAAAAAAAAATGTCGGAAAATTATAAAATAAAAACATCTTGCTTTTACTCTTTCCTTTTCAAACATCAGATTAATTTCTGGCATCTTTTTTCAAGAATAAAAAGTAAATTCTCGAAAAGTTTCAAACCATATTTTTAACATTTCGTTAAAAACTGAGAAAAAATTAGTCCCTATAAAAATTGTATACAAATATGCCGTCTCGCAATTAAATACAAATTTTTTTTGGCAAAAAAACGAGAATAAATTATGGTTTTAAATCGACTACTCGAAAGTTTTGTTGTCTATGGAGGGGAAAGAAGGACAAAAAAAGATGGCTGCGTTTTAACTAAGCTTTTAAAAAAATTTTTTTTTAAGTTCAATTTTTGAAATTCAATTTTCATTCTTCATCGTTCGTAATATGAGAAAAAAAAAGACAAAGACGAAAGAAAGATGAATGCTTGCTACACTCTAATTAAGAAGCCTAATTTATACATCCATCACTAGCCATTAATGAAATGCTGTGTATTAGAAATTCGACATATGAGAAATAAATAATCTAAAATAAAATGGGATAAGTACAGAAAAAAACAAAAAGCAAAAACTAAACGCAGATCAATAAGGAATCAACAACGTTTAAACTGTATTAATGTATTTCCTGTGTCCTTCTCATCCCTCATATATTACAGTTCAAAAACTAACAAATTTCAGATCAAAGTTTAATTTAACAAGGCCATATGTTTTCACATCTACAACAAATACCTCAAACTTTCATAATTGCAATAAAAATTGCAACCTTTTACAAATTCTTACACGTATAATTTTCTTTTCTAAATTTCGAAAAAATCAATATACTAGCATAATAAAATTTTGGAATAATCTATGAAAAACTTTAGCTGTGGTTAGATAGCCAAATTAAGTTGTATGAATGAATGCCTTCATGTCAATACGTAAATATACTTCATTTATTATTGCAGTATACTCCAAAACTTCCGACTCACACAGTCTTCCTCAACTATCCCCATACATCTCACTTCTATTCTCTCATCCGATGAATAATTTGCAAGCTTATAAAGCCAACTGTTGCAGAAAAAAATTCTTAGCTCAATTTTTCTTCATTTTCTATAACTATTTCTGAAGATGTAATGTTTACCGTTGAGATAAATAATTGTTGTCAGAGATCAACAACAAACAATCAAAGCACGAATTGTTCACTGGAAGTGACTTAACGATAAATCAGAAAAATTTAAAGAGAAATTGGAATAAACACTCAGATATGATATTCATAATTTTAAATGACTAGTTCTAAAATGAACAAAAAAAAAGTTAAAATCAATAAATAAACCTCATATTCACATATCCATACAAAACCGTTTATCTATGAAATTTTTATAATACTAAATACTATTTCACTGCAAAATAAACAAAAACTTACTATCCACTGAAGAAGCAATGAAGCTTGTGAACGCTACCTTCCAATGCAATCGGAGAGCTCTGATTAACATACTGTTCGCTGGGAGGTATCGGTGAAGTCACTGCAATAATTAAATATTTTAGCAATTATAATAATGCATAAAAGCTGACAATTCCTCAATAACGACTAAAAACTTCGTCAAAATATATCACAGGAAAAGCAATTACAGCATCACTGTATGGTTTCTTGTTGCTGCTCTTTTCTCGCTCTCCCTTTAGAAACTTCACTTCCATTTCAGACTTAATTTTCGATATGTCATAAATGCCAAGGGGTATGAAGTAGAACAAAATACCAAGTCTCAACAAAAATAAAGAAGAGAAAGATGGAATCTGTATCTTTGGTGCCATCTACAATTGCTACCCATTGTCATCTTTTTCACCGTAACATTTTCACCTGATCAAACTTTTTTTCCGAATTCAAAATATAGCTAATAAATTTTATGTAATACTCCAACTCCCACTATAATGGAAATCACCGCTTAAAATTGTAATTTCTATAACCAGAAAAAATTACACTCCTTACTCCTTCCGAAAAAAAAAAAACTATGGGAGATAAAATCATAGAAAATTAAGCTAATAAAGACTGAAACTTAAATTTCAACATGTAGGGGAAAATTTCCAGTTAAAGTATAGCAAAATCGACCGCAAATCAATCGTCAATAAGGACATTAAAATTAACCAATTTAAAATAACATCTGTCATCTTTTTATCCTTTTGAAAATCGGTAAGAAACAAATGACTCCTTAGTGTAACATACATCAAGTAGCACTACTTTCTTTAAAAACGTGTTTCGGCCTTTCTCTCCTCAAATACCAACCACTAAGCCATTATTATTCGATTAAAAAAAATCAATTACGAAAAAAATTTGTACACAAAAACTGAAAAAACTTTGAAGGTTAAACTCGGTGAAAAACTATCTTAAAACTATGAAATTGAAAATTTGCACAATAAACTCGCTGTACATAATATGTGATATAAAAGAACATAAAAATTCTTTTTGATCCAAAAGAAAAGATAAAATTCAAGGTAACTATTTCATAAAAAAATCGACTAACATTTTACAAATTAAATTACAATATCAATATTCTTACATGCCATATTCTACCAAGTATTTCCTCAAAAATGAAAAGAAACGGAAATTACATTCAGATAATAGTCACAGAATATTTGACAAAGTTATTAGTGCTATTATGTCTCAGGAAAATGGCCAATTACAATTTTGAGTAAGGCACAAGCTAAAAACAATTATTTATTTCCGTCACAAAAAAAATGACAAAATTTTGAGGTGTAAAGCTTTATTTTTTTTTATTTTTATATTACGGTGCAAATTACTTTTCGCTTTTGTTTTTGTATTCAAAACGGATAATGCATGTTCGGCTGTAATATATTAAAGATAGAGTTAGTTAAGGATAAGACATCTGGAAAAAAACTATGAGGAAAGTGATAAATCAAAATGGTATTTATGTTTTGTGATTGTTGGTTGTTAATTTTATGCTTTGACATGAAATAAATTTTTACATTTTAAAAACCTACATCCGTTAGATTAAATCATCTTTCGTTTTCAACAGTATTTATTTTGCTCTTGTTCTATGCAATCTCACTACAACAATCAGTAAGACTATCTGGTAACTTTAGTGCAATGCAGATTTATGTTTCAATTTTTACAATCAGATTTAGTAACTTTACTGAAAGAATTTCCATGATGACAATTATTAAGCTGTTTAAATTTAACTGATTCGGCAAATTAGAAATCTAGTTCAAATTTCTTAGCCTTAGTTGTTTGATTAACATAATAAATAGTTTTTATTTAACTTACCGAAAAAATTTCACATTTATCCAGTACTACTGCTATCTAATCGTTGCCATTCTACATACCACGATAAGATTGTCCAATCAGAAATTTAATGAAAATTTTAAAAATCAAAAGGAAAAATGTAGAGAAAAAATAAAATAAAACAACGAAAATTTTACATGCTCGTCGACGATTTTTGGTGACATCGAGGCGAAACTGATTACCAAATTTGTAATCTCTAAGTTTGGTATTCTCAGCGGTACACGTGTAGTAACGATTTGGCTTGAAATCAGATTCTTTAATGTGATGAAAATAAATGGTACCCTGAAAATTATGAATAAGCAAATAGATATGAATGATAAAAAAAGAGCTTACCACAGATATGGTCAATAATATGTACAGTTGAAGGATAAGTGTCGTGAAATAACGAGCTGCTGCTCTTGTCGATATTGTTGTCGCTTTCTTTTTCACCCAAATCATTTATTCAAGCTATTGTTTGTTTATAAGCTTTATATTGCGCTATTGCTATTATAGCAGCAATTGCTTTACTGTTGCTATTACAGTCGATGGATATCGTTATGATCTATAGGATGGAAAAATCATTATCAGTTTAAATTTTTAAGTAGAATTCGAAAGAAATTATGATAATAGCATTAATATAACGAAGAATGAGATAGAACAGAGGGAAAAAAGGGATAGAATAATAAATAAACAAGAATATCACTAATGTAAACAATCTTAATGAACATTCTTTCCTTGATAAAACAAAAAATCTTACACTTTCACACAAAAACACGCGCTACGAAAGTGTTCCGATTTGTTAACTGACCAATTTAATGACTAATCACCGATTATAATGCAATCCATTAATAAAGTACACATTCCATTAAAATTCAAACAATATGCAAATTTCTAACGATATTGCTATTACACTGTTGCACCATCACAAACCAATAACAACATAAACATATCTGTTTTTATTGCAACACAAATGATGCTAACTACAATAATGACATAACTAAATGATAAATAAACATACAACAACGCCGATTAAAAAGAATAGAATGACAGATCAAGAAAAAAAAAAAAACAAACAAAAAACAAGCGAACAGACGAAGTATTAATGGCACCAAAGAATGAATGCAAAATTTGAAATTGCTTGCTTGTTTGGAAGAAGGAAAAGAGGAAAACGAGAGGGACGAGGAAAAGTGAAAAGAGAAAAACGAAGAGGAAAATGAGGAAGAGAGAAAGAAAAGGTTCTCGATGACAATAAAGTAAAAAAAAGGAGACGAAAATAGAGAAACGAGAAGGATGCAGATAAATGATTTAATAAAAATGTCTGGAAAGTTTGTTAGCATTTAATGGACATCTATGGAAACATGTGAATCTATTCATTCAGAGGGCATAATAAGTATATCGACTCCATGAAAATAAGCAGAGGAATAAGGAAATGATATACGTATTCCGCACCCGCACACACACACACACACACACACACACACACA
>UPTC01001055.1:5912-20970 GCA_900537255.1 Acanthocheilonema viteae
AGATGCATTTGCATTGACCAGCAATAGCTAAGATCCAATTCCATAGGCATTGTAAAAATGGAGGATTGGCATATGGATAAAGGTACGTGTCTGAACAAAGAAGGGAATTAAGATAGATATTTTGAGTAATTGCTAACAAAGGGAATACCGTACCAAAATGTGGATTTGGTTAAAACAAGAATGTCATAGGAAATAATTAGTTGAATGAGTCATGATATTAGGAATATTTGTTTACAATAAGAAATTTATTTGATGATTTGTTTGTATGGTTGAAGTTTCGCGAATCGAAATTCGCGACAGTTTCCGAGATTTCATGATTACTCGCACATTTGATTCCTTTTTTGCTCATTTATTTATTCATTCAGACTCGATCTCTCGTCTTTTCCTGTTTATATACTCACATTCTTTCAATCTCTTCATTTTTTTCTCTTTTAATTTGTTTTCCTGTCCATAAAAAAAGTATAAAAGTAATTAGTACATAACAGCTAACAAAACATCTTCATTTAGAAAAGTGCTAGCAAAAATAATCATTCATTCAATCAATTTGTTAATTTAACAATTAGTAATCAATCAGACTGACGAATATAATAATATCACTACTAGTTTTTAGAGTCAATTTATTTCATGAGTTCATTCTTGCCATTGCTATACCACAATCTATTAATATTCTCATATTGCTTTTATTATTATATTTTCCCAAGAAATCTCTTATTGGTCATTTCACTGAGCACAGTCAACACCTTTGCGAACATCGATGAATGCATTTTATTTCCCATTGAATTTAATTAAGAAATCAATTTTATTTCATATTTTATTGTTAACACTTAAGGAAATACGCATAAAAACTAAATTATATCAATGATATCTTTCAAGTCATACATTTATTCTTTTATTGAAAATAGTTTTTTATAAGAAAAAAAGTCTCGAATATATAGGGAGAAAAAATTGAATGAAAAATTACATTCCTTTCAATTGATGGGAATGAGTTATTGCTTCAGGCAACTGAAAAAGGTAACAAAAATGCATTACTGAACATTCAATCCAATGCGATAACTGTCGTGGATTTTATATTTTGTGTCGATCTTTTGAAATAAAATATAAGTTATTTCACTATATTAGTGGTCATTTCGAGAAAGCAACTTACATTATCACTCAGTTTCATTCGTTCTCATTTTCACATCATTTTTGTTTAACAATGAAGCAGTTACTGTCGATCACAAAATCACGCTACAGATATTGGCTTCATCTCTGGTAGTATGATTAAATGGTTAAGAACTGTATGGGGAAGATAGTTAATGTAAAGATGATAGGTTCATAAATTTAACATAAATTTAAATTGATAATGAAAAAATAAAAAGGAAATATCTCAGATTAGAAAATGAGGAGACAATATCAAGATTTGGAATTTTTCACGATAAAACCGCGATGAACTTCCTTAAAAATGATCGAAAATTTTAACTTTTTTACCTTACTTAGCAGTTAAGATTCTAGCTAACATTGACATATGTCAGATTAATTCCACCATCCATCAACGTTCCTGTTAGCATTCTGACAGTAATGAACATGTACTTGCTCTACATATTCCGGCTATTAACTGATCATATGTGTATTTCAGTTATAAAATGCTTTCCACAGACACGAGTGCAAAATTGAGCAAAATTCATAAGGATGACATTAATTTATTGCGAGAATCCTGGTTGATCATACATCGAAATATTCAGAAAATTGGTGTCAACATCTTTACAATGATTTTTGAGCAATGTCCTGGAACAAAATTTGTATGAATTTTCAGATTTTCTTTCACAATTTGTAATTTTTTAATTTTTGATTTGTAATTTAAAAAATCAATCTTATTATAATGTTACATATTAAAAAATTACTGATTGAATTGACTGATCGAATTTCTGATTGAATAATTTCATATATGATATGATTTGATCAGCTTAGTTTACTTCAATTTCTTTTACAATGCAGCTTTTTTTTCCAGCTATTTCCATTTACAAATATTTCAAAGAAAAACAGCGATTTCATCAAATTTCATTCCTTAAGATTTATGCAGGTAAGGAACAATTAACTTTTCAACTTCTACAACGAGGATTATATAACTGAGAGCATTTTTTAGTGGAAATTATTTCAAAAAATGAAAAGATAAGATGGAATCTTTTTGGAAGAGCAAGGTAGATTCAACATGAATATAAATATTTCTTGTTAATACTTAATAGTTTTAATGAGTTTCTGCTATCAAAATTAAAAATATCATTTCATCCCATATAATTTGTAATAAATTGGAAAGATGTACACAGTGAATTGAGGATCTTAATGAATAAATTAGCTGCCAAATTCAATTTTCAAAATTCATTTATTTGGAATATTAATAAAATGAATTTTGAAAATTGAACTCAAGTGCCGATTGTTTGCTTATTAGTTAGAGAAGATTGCAAATAGAAAATGAAAAAAAATGAATTCAGTGGAATTCAAAATAGAAAATTTATTGAAGTATCACTCCACTTGAATCATTTTCGAAACTGTTTTCATTTTTCATTCGTTACTTCAAATTTTAGGCAATAGAAAGTGTTATTAATTCCATAGAGAATTTAAATGAAATCGACCCATTATTAACTAATCTTGGCCACGTGCATGGAAAATTAAAGGTTATTGGTTTGAATTTTTTATTCAAAAAATACAACTTGTATCTTCTTGTTGCCTTCGATAAATTCCTTTAAAAAAATATTTGTATGTAATTGTTCGTTTGATTAATTGTTTAAAGCCATTTTGTTATTGTTATATGTTGCATCTTTAAATTTCACTCATTTTTCATCACCTCAATTATTTGAATTTCTAAACTAGAAAGACGAAGGAATTTGAAATCATTTAAAGATAGAAAAAAATGAAAGGAAGCTATAATAGTAAAGAAGAAATGAGAAAAATATAGTTATTCAAGAAAAAGTAGGTAAGCAAATTTCTCGACTTATTTCTCAATGAGCCTCAAATTAATTCCAACAATTTATTTAGGAAAGACTCGATTTCAAAGCGGAATACTGGACGGTTTTCCGTGAATGCACATTGTACCATTTTAGACGAGTTTTGGAAAAGAGTAATATTATTATCAAGTTGGTTTTCCCCCAAATCTTTTGTCTCATTACTTTACTATTTAAGATTTTGCTAATTTCAACAATTTATTCACTATCATGTTCACTAAAGTTGTCCGATTCTTTAATGCAGTAATCATGCAACTTGTTCGTTAGTGATCGAATTGTTTGCTTTCTGCTTAATCTATAATGATCACTTATTAGTTCAGACTTCTTTTGGTTGATTAAAATGTGACATTATCAACTCAGTTTGCTCAGCTTTTCGTCCACTTTTGACAGTGTGTTATCAATCCTAAATAATTATAGACTTAATACTGAATCAAATTTTATCAAAATTTCAAAAATTTTCAGTTATTTGCTTCATTATTCGAAAGTTAATAAGTAGTATTGACGTTTAATACTGAAAAGCTTTGAAATAATCATAAACATTCCGCGTATGGTCCGAAATTTCTGGTTTTATTTTTCAATTGACCTGATTACTATTGTTGGTCCACCAACCAATATACTTGTGATGAAGCAAAATTGTTAAATTTCAATATCAAAACAAATTAATTTGAAAATTGACGAATCCGTATCAGAATTAAATATTTTAATTGGAACTTGTATCAGAATAAATCTTTAAAGATACTTCCTTTCGTAGGACCCGAAGACTATTCGGAATATCAAATTCAACAGATTCCGATATAGATTATTTGATTACTTTGTGGGGTTTGCTATTAGATTATATGATCGAAGAGATGACGGTGTCTTTTCGAGCTGATGTTCGAGCCAGGTTCAAACTCATTTATTTTTCCAACATTTTTTCTTTTTTTTGTTTCTGATTTCTTTTTTAAATAATAAAAATCAATTGGACAATTTCCGAAAATTTCTAAAAAGAAGAAAATGACGAATTGCATGAATGATATTATTAATAAAATTTTTAGCTGCATAAAATCTAAAATTAAATTTCTTCAGGGAACTTAATAAGAATAACTGGTTCCAAAACGAGGAAGAGCAAAATAGCAATTATTTTGAAGAAAGACGAGAAGCGATGAAAATGCACCGAACTGAACAGTAATAACTTCTATGAATTTGTTGATAGATACAAATGGAACTGTTTCATTCAGCAAAATATCTTCCGGGACAAGGGTTGCTAACAAAGTTCCTGATTTACTTCCAAATTCCATTTGAATTCATTAATAAGTGTTACAGACATTTTCAGTTATTCCAATTAAATTAACTAAAAGTTCTATAAAGCTTGTAGGATTAACAGAATTGAGAACACTAATTGAGAAATTCATTCTTCGTTTCTCTCTTAACTCACTTTTTTTCTGTTTGAGAGTGAAAACAAATGAAAAACGAAACAAACGAAAAAGTTTCTGCTGTGGCTTGCAATGCTTTCATGTCGACCAGTGATGCGATCATCATTAATGACTATTATCAATTATCACCTCATCATTAGTAATATTACTTATTAAAATTGTATATTTCATTTTTGTTTCCAATTACTCAAACGTATCAATTTTGAATAACTTCAACCAAATAATTAGGTTGATTTTATAAAACCATTTTATCAGTCAAATAAAACTATTATTGCATTTAATTACATTTAATTCCATGTATTCTTCCTTTCACTTGAAAATTCGAGACTGAGATTAAATTTCGTTGGTTGCGATCTCTAAAGGCAGTCACTTATTTAATCAGTTAATAAGTTAATCGACTTTTCTTTCCGATCATTCGATTAATCGCTATGGTCTAAGAAACAGTTGGCTTTCTTACATTCTTAATATTGTATCCCTCCTTGTCTTTTATCCCTCCTATTGTATCCCTCCTTCAAATACTGTCTTTCGACTAATGAAGCAACAATTTTTAATTACAGTTCAGCCACATGCTTCAGATGAATTTGCATATTTACGTCAAAAGTAATGAATTTTATCATCAGAACACTATAGTATGGTGACGACTTTCGTTTTAATATTAACAACCAGAATTGATAATGCATGTGATATTTCGTAAAGCATGTATAGGTTTAGCGACGAAATAAGTTTGGCTTCATTTACTAAATTGAATTTGAAAAAAATATCAATGAAGATTTCAAATTTCCTATAGGTATGGTTGAAATGAAACTTCGTGCAGTGTTCTGTTTCATTATGTCTGCTAAAATTAAGCTAAAACAATAAACTGAAAAACTGTGTGTAAAAATGGATTTTTTTAGGCATGCAGCGCTATACTGTCAGGGTTATGTGACTCTATTAGGAAGTGATGATCAAAGTGGGGGCCCGAATCTTTCGACCGTCAGTTGTTGCATAATAGCACACAAATCTGTTCTTATCCACATATTAATAATCCTCAAAAAGATCAGGTTAATGTTGCACAGTAATTTATAGTCGGTATGCTAGAAACTCTTATGAAGAGTTCAAAACATGCTATGACCCTCTTACTATGACTAACTCACTTTGTAATGAATGATTCTTATTTCCTGAAAAACAAAAAATTTTCGGTCTTTTGCAATTTTCATTTGTTGGCACTTCTATCCTAATCTTCTTCGGATTTTATGCAGTTCAATCTCGAAATATGATGAGTTTGCGTGTCGAGTTAAGTGCTGCCTAGAACTTCTATACTCTCATATGAAAAGATGATACCTTTCGGAAATATCACATGCATTGTCACTGCGTTCTTCTGAGCCATAAAGCATTCCAAACAGTTTTATATATCCAAAAATTAGCAAAAGTAAAAATTTTTCAAATTATTCATACAGTTATTATCAAAGATTAAATATGCGAATTTCCTTTCATCTGAAATTACATCCACTTTATAACAATGTTTACATCGTTCGGTAATTTCAAATTTTAGCACAAATTCCCTTGCTTTACCTCTTTTTCTTTCAAGTTCTAATATGATATTTAATAAATATATTTGTTTAATTTTTCATCCAATATTCATTTACAAAATAGGTAAATGTTAATGGAGTGGCGCTTGTAATATTATGTTTAGATTATTAAATTATAGCTTATATGTGAAATATAGCTAACTATATATTGACGACACAAATAGAAATATATTATGTGTGTGGTTTCATTTACATCAATCCTATTAATTTTGTTTTTCGAATTCTTCTTAGCTTATCAAAAGAATAAAACTAATCTCAAACTTTGCAATTCTTATAAATATTTCGAAATTGTCGAAATTATTGTTGTTTCAGTTAAAAATCCGAAAGAACCAGAATAGCCCAATGTAAGATGTAGGCTGAAACGTACAAAATATTTCCTGTGCAACTTAAGTTACAAAAGTGAACGAATGCAAAAGACCGTATGCAACTTGTATAAAAATGCAAGATCTATTAAATCAAATATAAATTATTAAAGGATCTAAATTGTAGATGGCATGATTGAATGTTATAAATGATTAGCGTGAATGTATGAGTTTATACTTTTAAACGATGCTATTTTTGCTTTCATCTGTTTACTAGGAATCTTATGTTATATATTAAACATCATAAATTATAAATATTTCTTCTCTCAAAAATTGATCCAATATAAGATTATTATTTATATTAAATTAATCTTTTTCATACTTCAAAATTATTTCAGCTAGGTTTCTTGTTGATAATTTTAATAATTTTAATTAAAAACAGAATTTTAACGTTAAATATCTGTCAGTCGATTTGCATTTAAATAAGTTTTGCAGTCTTTCATTGAAGTAAATGTTGAAATGCTTTAAAATATTAACTATATATGCTGAATATTTAAAAATTGAATTTAATATAAACTTTTTTGATTTTCTTCTCTATTCAATATACGATAATCACATGTTTCATTAATTTTCATTACAATATTTTCGACTGACTTCTACTAAAGTTAAGAGAATTCAATTCCTATAAGATATGTTATTTCAAGTGTTAGAAAAATAGTTCTCAACATAGTGTTTTTTTTCTCAATTATAAGTTATATCCAAAAACTTGAAGAGGAGAAAAAAGAAGGAAAAAAGGATTATTTAAAAGAAAATCCCAAAAAACCGTCCAACCGGAAATAAATGTTGAACGTTGAGATCCTCATTTTCATAGCGGAATAATACAGTAGAGGTGGCATTGTCGGGACTGGAATGGAGGTCAAGTTTCCAGGTCTCACGAACTTTCGGGTTTCTTTTCGTATCTTCACTGTCCATCCGCTCGCATTTGTTTCTAAGAATGCTTTGATAAGCTAAATTTCGAGAGGTTCAAACCTGACATATGAGTACCTGTCGTGAGATAAATTCTAGTAGGGATTTAACTGCAGTTATGCATTTACCGAACAGTAGTATACACATGCTATTTGATAGTTGCTCACTCCTCTCTGTTTGCTACATCTCTTTCAGAAAATATGACAAAACGTCGGCCGAAAAACAAAAAACCAACAGGTTTAAATCGTTTTTTGGGGAATTGTTTATTAAATGAACGTGAAAAATTGCGTCAACAGTGTCGGAAAGCACAAGAAGCCTGTAATGTCGAGAATCTAATTGAAATTAATAAGGTTAAACTTATACAAATACCTGGTAAAAAGAAATCATGGGGAATTGGAGGAGGTAGAGGATGCATAATAAAAAGGTGAAGTAAGGGTAGCTAACGAGAAATAGGTAGATGACGTAACCACGGTTGACCGATGAGTGTCTAATATAACATAAAATAATGGATAGAAAAGCAGGTATTTGTTAGGCAAAATAAGTCAAAAAGAAGTGAGCATAAGGGCATATAAAATTGCTCAAAATAAGGGATGCAAATGGTTCCCACTTGTAATAAGCTTAGTAAGTAAAGTTGAACAAAAGGTAATGTAAAATAGTTTAAGTGGAGTTGATGATGACAAATAGCTTGTAGTAAGAGTATACGGTTAACCTGGATAAGCGTCAAACGTAATTGTAACGTAGGTTGAAATATAGCTTTCAAGACATACGCAAATTAGTTTCAATAAAAGTTGACAAGTAGACTTTTGGAATTTTTGTTCTGCATTTCAGATAATGATGTCATTTGTTTTGCTCTAATATTTTTTATATGAAAGCATTTGTAAATAGTACAACGATGTAATAACTTTATACTAGACTATCTTGTGGATTCATTCACATTTTCTGGTTTCTCATATGTGATTATTTTTTGAAGAATACGGCACAAAATATTGACTCCGTAACCGATGAAACCGGTCTAGAAGAATTCCTAGCCAAGGCAGAGCTTGCTGGGACAAATTTTACAGCTGAAAAAGGAGAATTTTGTGTACTCAACTTGTGAGTTTTTTTTCTTTGAAAACAATGAAGTTTTGAAGCATGTAAACTTAGCTGGTGTTTTGCTTATAATAAGGGTTGGACACAACAAAAGTTGGGAATTGCTTAGAACTATTACCTGTATTACTGTATTTGGGTAAGAAATTTCGTACTGTAAAGATATATGAATTCGTTTGAGCTATGTTTGTTTCGATTGTATCTTTTTTTAAGTGAATTTTTAGATGAAAATCATATGATGAAGGAAGAGATTTATTTCAAATCTTATATAATTTTGAGAGAAAATTCGAAAGTCGTTGTAAATACCATAAATGCTGCTCACTCAACGGACGAGCTGTATGGGAAATACGGTGATCGATTACGAATTCCTCGTCGGCCACCGAAACATACATGGGAAACGGTGGATGATTTAATACGATTAGAAAATATGAATTTTTTGGAATGGCGTAAAAATCTTGCTGATTTACAAGAGGTGAATTTTTTCTACTTTTCAAGTGTATAAGCTTTATTCCTCATTTTAAATCCTGATTTCAAATGTATTCCATAACACTGTCAAGTTTTCAGGGTCATGATGTACTGTTAACTCCATTTGAGAGAAACCTGGAGCTGTGGAGACAACTTTGGCGAGTCGTTGAGCGAAGTGATATCGTTGTTCAAGTTAGCTTATCATAAGAAAGCTCTGGAATGCGTTCCAAATCTATTCATTTATTCTCGTTGTATTTTTTATCTTAGGTATATTTTTGTCTTGTTTAGATTCTGGATGCTCGCAATCCGTTGCTGTTCCGGAACTTGGATCTAGAAACATATGTTAAGGAGTGTGATGTCGCGAAGCAAAATATATATTTGATCAATAAAGTTGATTTATTGTCGAAAGAGCAAATAGGGATGTGGAAAAGATGGTTTTTGGAAAATAATGTAGATGCTGTTTTTTGGTAAATTTTTAATCAAAATTAAAAGTTTTAAATCTATTTAAAATGTTGGGATTTGAATTTTTTGCAAAATTACCCTGAAAAGATTTATTATAGGTCAGCTTTGGAGCCAGAAGCTAGTTGTTCCAATAACACAGTAATAAAGGAGAAGACTGTGCAATATGGGAGTGAATCATCTAGCAGTTCAAATGAAAGTGAAAAGAAAATAGAGAATGAGGAACAGAATTTCGAGGAATCACTTAGCAGTGTAAAAGAAGACGATGACAGTGGCAAATGGAAGAATTCTGAAACGAGGGTGCCACGGAATCTGGAAGAAATGATTCCTATTTTACATCATGCTACGGCTAGCACTTTTTAATTCTAGTTGTTAATTCTGTCTAGTTCTTTTTAATTCTGTTAATTCTTTTTAATTCTGTCTAGCACTTAATTAATTAATATTTCTCTGTCTTCCAAAATGTATTCTGCGGAACTTTATGCCGAAATGTCACTTAAATTAGCGAGTACATGTAACTTGGCTTGCGAAAATATCATAAATATCAATTTATTATTTGGAATCAATTCAAAATTGATATAATCCATAGAAGTCCTATGAATGATTAGAAAATTATGTCAAAAAATATCTATAGAATTTAAATGAAACACTCTGATGCTTGCACATTGGTTTCTGCGCATTCTTGGATTGATAGAACGACTGTCAGTTAATGGAGTTGGATTTCTTTTTAAAAGTTTTGAAGTTTTAGATAACATAAAATGAGACTTTTGTTTTACTACTGAACTTAGTGCCTTTTTGAATCTTTCTTTTCTAAATCGCTGTTTTCCAGGAACTAATATCATTTTTCAAATCTCGAGGTCATATTCGAGCAGGTGACATGGGAAGACGTTTTCTTGTTGTTGGAATGGTTGGTTACCCAAATGTTGGTAAAAGTTCTACGATAAATAAACTGCTGAATCAGAAAAAAGTAGCAGTATCGGCCACGCCTGGAAAAACCCGACATCTGCAAACATTGGTGATTGATGAGGAGGTAATTTACAACTTTAAAAAACAAATTAAATTTTAAACAGTTCTTCAAAAGTTTAAATGGACTAACTTACTCGAGAAAATTCGTCGGTGAAGGCATTTCTGAAGTGCCTCTTCAACATATGAAATGACATTTAAAGTATTCCTTAGATAAAATAAATGAAATTTCTAAATTCTTATAGCCTTCGTTTTTAGCTTATTTTATGTGATTGTCCTGGACTTGTGATGCCATCATTTGCATTAAGCCGAAGTGAAATGATTTTGAATGGAATTCTTTCGATCGATTATATGCGAGAGTACTTATCTCCCATTGAATTACTGTTGACACGTGTCCCGCGCAGATATTTTGAAAAAATTTATTCAGTGATGCTGACTGATGATGATGGTGATGAGGAAACGTTACTTAGTGCACATGATCTACTTACAGCAATTGCATTCATTAGAGGTTAATTTTTTTTGACATTTAAAAAATTTTGGAATTCAGTAAAATGCTGTACTTGCAATGTGAATGCATATCATTCTGAAAGGTCAGCAGCTTGTATTGCCAGAACTTGATGATGCTTACAAAATTCACATAAGTTATTTCTAATGTAAATTTATAACTGTAGCATTACTGCATGGAAGGTTTGATTTTGAAGACTGATGAAAATGAGTGACATGAGTTCTACATGTATAAGTCTCGTGACATTTAATTCCAACTTTTAAGGAATTGATTTGTTCTGCGTTGAAAAGTATTTTTGACAGTGTTTTAAAGAATCATGGTGAGGTTCGAATTTCCAGCACTTCAAATACATGTCACGAATGTTAGGGATGCTGATTTCAGGCTTTATGTCATCATCTGGCATAGCGGATTGTTCGCGGGCGGCACGTTTGGTGCTGAAAGATGTTGTGAACGGTAAAATAAAATGGGCTGCTGCACCACCAAATATGGATCAAAAAGAGTTTGACAAGTTAACTTATGATGTTTTGGATAAAGCGAATTCAGTGAAACCGAAACCAAATAGTTGCCTTAGGCAACAGGTAAGACATGTTCAGCTGCTATGACATCACAACTTCTGCATAAAATTTCTTTTGAATTTTATTTGCTGCATTTTAAATATAATTTTAGTTTGATTACAGCTTGAGAAGCGTCATTTATTGCAAGATATGAAACGTTCAGATAGATTGCTCGATGAACAGTTTTTTCTTGGTTCAAAGAGTCAGGCCCATGTTCGTTCCTTGCGTTCCACACCGGACTTTACTTCATCGCAGGGGAATGAAATTCGACCGTCGAAGAAACATTTTAATAAAAGTAAACGCGAGAAATTACGAAGGATTTTTGTTGATTAATCTAAAATATTCCTACTAGTAAAGTGTCAAAAGTTCAGAAATTCTGATCGTTCAGAAGTCTTAACATTATCTTATTGTATCTACAATTGAACACAGTTATTTCAGTGGTGTTCTTTAAAACTTAATAATTTCTCTCGTTGTATGCGCAATAAAGTCTGTAAATTAATTTTTATACCATTAATTCCTGAACTTCATGTCGAAAATTCTCAGAACTTGATATTTAACAAGGAAGAAATATAGTAAGCTTACTTTGCTAAATTAAGCTACCTTTCCGAGGATATTTTCAGTTTCAGTTCTGAATGCATTGACGGCAGCAAGTTCTCTATCTTTACTTTAAGAGCTATCAATTTCTCCACAAATTGTTTACTAAATGAAGTCATATAAATGCATCATCGATGGGATGGTTTTTGTGAGAAATTTGTGTCGTGAATATACCTGCAGTTTCTATTCATGATATTAGTAAATTTCCGTAGTTTGTATATGTAGTGTAAATGCCGATGTAATGCATCTTAGATTTTTTACTGCGCTCTCTAAAAAAATTCAGAGTTTAGTTCTCTGCTATGATAATTGGATATTTATTTGTGATACATCAAGTGCTGAAGTCCTCCTTAGCGTTCGGGCGGGGTTAACCTAATATATTAAAGATCTGAGGTGGGAATCGGTTTTGCATTCTGGACAAGATAGTTGATACGTTGAGGTATGGTCTGTGGTACAGCAGAACCACTCGATTAGGGAGGATTGGCGAGATTTTATGCAGGTGGCAGGGCTGGGGTTGGTTTTCAATTCCATTCCATTTTGTATGTGGGTGCTGAACACAAAAATATATTTACATAATTCGTCTGTAATGACGTATTATTCTCGATAGTTCAGTAATTTCAGGATACGTGTCCCTAAAATGGGGAAGATAATGAAACCTGGGAAAGTGGTGTTGGTATTGGGTGGGCGTTTTGCTGGCCGGAAAGCAATTATTGTGAAAGCGTATGATGAAGGATCATCTGATCGTGCATATAGTCATGCGTTAATTGCTGGCATTGATAAGTATCCATTAGTGGTTAGTTTAATTTAAATATTGTGATTTTTAAAGTTCGTAGAAAAAGGAATACAAATCCTTGCCTCGGAGCTTCTATATAATTTGCATTTTTAAATTTATCTCGATAAAAGTCTACTCGTGGTCGATATCACAGTTACCACGGCTTACACAAGTATTCTCTTTCCAGGATAACTTGTAGTAGTGTGTAGCGGTAACCATCTCTCTTGAATTTAAAGCAAGAGGACAAGGAATCGTTCTAAACCTTTCATGCAGTTTCTTTGTCCGGAATTTTTTTCAATTTCTTTCACATTTCATAAAAAGTCATTGATGAAAATAACAGGAAAAGAGTTGTCAAAGGGAGATTTTGCTGGTATTTTTTTTAAATTGATGTAGGCCCTTCAAAAAAAAGAATTGAGATAATGTAAAATTGTACAAATACATCGGTTTGAAGTAATCTGATAAAGCAAATAGTATGTAAATGATGTGAAAGATATGCCCGAAAAAGATCCATTGAATATCCATGTGGGCAAAGCTTTTTAACTCTGACGCATATCTATTTGTTTTTATGCATTTACGACCGGTTTATCGTTCGTGTATAATCCCGCTGATTAGAAATGGTTTTTTAGCAAAATCCTTTTTATTGATTTAACGTTTACAGATTTACTCATTTCTTCCATTCAAACGATTTCATAGAGAAGTTATTTTTGCATAATAAAAGTCAAGTAATTAGAAGTCCGAACTACCGGTATATCAAATCTTTTATCTGAAGAAATGTACAATAGCATTTTTGGAATTATATGACAAGATCTGTTTATGATAATAAATTTTTTTCCAGGAAGAAAAACGAACATTATTTCAGGTTACAAAACGAATGGGTAAGAAAAAAATCAAAAATAGGAGTAAATTACGTCCATTTGTCGGTATTGCTAGCTATTCCAATTTGCTTCCAACCCGGTTTGTTTTGGCTTAATTTTGCAATTTTCGCTATTCGTTTCTCTCATGTTAGGAAGTCGAGAATTTATAAAATTCTGGTTATTGTGTGTACATAATGGTTGATCTCACCGATTAGTAAATTGGGGTAAAATCTGCGTAAATGCTATGTTTGATTCGCCAAAATTTCTATAAAGACGAGTTTTCAAATTTATTTTTTGAATATTAATGTAAAGAACTCTAAAATTCTGCAAACCGCTTTAAATGGCGCTGATTCCTATATAAATGAACACATTTATCAGGAGCAATTTTAAATAGTGATATGATATTTCTGTTATTTACAAAGGACCAGATTTGGCTTACACTTTGTAAAAGACATGCGAATAATAAGGAAATAATATTGATTCGTAATGTGTGCCAAACTTTTAACTCTAACGCTTATTTATTGACTTTATTTTCTATCTAATCATAATTTTCGGTTTGATTTGGCGTTTTTTTTTAAACCAGTTGTCCGAGGAAACGTAGATGGATACTATTTTTGATCTGTTTTGTGTGTTGTGTAGCGCAAGAAATTCAAATAATTTTCAGTTTCGTAATATCCAGTTTTACTGACGGGATAAAAGCAGTACAAAAGTTGAGGAATTTAGAAAAAAATAAAAGGGAATTATTCAGAATTCATTTTGTTGAGTACCGTGATGGATGTTCACACATGTGATCTGTTATATTGTTTCAGATATTCGGTCGATGTATCGTTAGATAAGAATTTGGTCAACAAAGACGTTTTGAAAGAGCCTGGAAAAAAACGGCGAGCACGGATAGAAATAAAAACGAAATTTGAAGAACGGTACAAAACTGGCAAGAATAGATGGTTCTTCACTAAATTGCGCTTTTGAAAATATTGTATTATTTTGTTGGTTCACTGTTATTATGAGAGTGAAAATTTTGTTAATGGTGTAGTCAAACGACTGGTTTCTCAAATTGACGTAAAACATGTTCAGTTTGAATTGTCGTTATCAGATCCCGCCATCACTAATTGTTTTTGTAAGGAGTGTTTTTATAAATTTGATGCATGACAACATCAGCTTGCTCGCTTTACATGTTCACTGTGACGATAGTCACTTGGATAGCGGTATCACATGTATTATCATCAGTTGAAATACTTCACGTCCACGCTGTGATTATTTTTATTAAAAGTTAACGTGTAAAGTCACACTAATAAGATCATACATCTACATAGGAAGTCACGGAGATGATAGGGTGCTACGAGTCGTCCCACTCTTATGATCAGTCGCAACTGCATCAATGAAAGGAACGGAAGTTCAGTACTGAATCTCTCACACTTTAGCAGTTTTGAATTCCTACTTTTCTACCAACGGTCTAGGTCATGGATGTGAAAAGCCGGAATTTTCCGAATATATTACGGAGTATGTCAATGTTCACCAGATTTGTCCGCCGAGCATGGCTCGAAATTACGTGTATGAAACCTCTAAATCTTTATTGCGTCATTCGT